>CM074956.1:1230552-1259519 GCA_037577455.1 Pangasius macronema
AACACACCCCCCCCCCCCACACTACCCCCCCCCCCCCCCCCCCCACCACCCCCCAACACCCAAACACCCACAAACACACACACACACATACACACACACACACACACACACACACCTCTGTAAGATCTTTACAGTAAAAAGAAAACCAAACAAAACCCGATGTAAGATTTCAGTTATTAATATAAAGTCTTACATACTGCATCATCGCATTAATGAAAGAAATGTTATGTTGTTGATCTGCGAGTAGATTTTAAACCATGACCGAAGAGTCTGGGAGCTTTTTTTTTGTGTGTGTGTGTGTGTGTGTGTGTGTGTGTGTGTGTGTGTACTGAAATTCTCAGAAATGATTCGTTTTAAGAAAAGCAGTCTAACAGTGCACATGCTAAATTTTGCGAAGTCCTTCCCTTCAAACATTCATAATGTGAACACATTTCACTTGATACCTTTTCCTTAGGAAAAAAGAACGATAAACTTTACCATGCATGAAGGTAAGAAGAAATACAGAACAGAGATTCTACCAGAAAAAAATATATATATATAAGTTTGGATGCATCTAGTATGATGCGTCTAGTCTGGAATAACTCGAGCGAATGCTACTGTCAAAATGCTACACGGTGGATTGTTTACGTCGGCAATCCACTTTATTTAATAAAATGCCCCAAAAAAGGTTTCATAAACACCCTGATAGTTCACCACGGCAAACACTATCGAGTCCAAAAGTCTGGTTCCAGGTAACACTCCTCATCATCCTTCACTAAAATATGTGGCGGTCTGGGAAAACCCTTCAGTTTGGACCTCTTTTACTTTCTACAGTTCTGAAAAGTTTTTTGTTTGTTTGTTTTAAATGAAATATATTTTCTGTGCTGGTTGTTTCTCAACCAGAAGGAAAGTTCTAGCATTTTAAATTCCTCTAAAAGTCAAAACTTACTTAACTTTCTGTAAAGTTTAATGGGAAATGAGGTCTCGCATCAGTCTCTGTCTCATCACCTGAGGTAAAAATCACTTATGGTGTTTAAACACGAGCCTCATCATCGTCTCTTCACTTCACTGCGCTCAGTTCATGCTAACATCGGTGGGGAAGTAATCTCTGATTGCCTTGTTAGCTACGTTTCTTGTCGTTATATTCGGTCATTTTAAAGTCAGTTTTAAAACTCTGTCGTCTCTACTGGGTGTGTAAGTGATCTTCTTTGTTTTGATGATGATGTGACAATTTAACATCCAATATCTGATCTGATTGCAAACATGTCGCTACGGCTACGGAACTGTCAAACAACTTGATCAAATCATGACACTTTTCTAGCAAAGTTTTAGACATCTTTAGGCAGACTGATTTTTTTTAAACTGGCTCCAAACACAACATGATCTTTACAAGAAGATGCCAAGGAAATGTTAGAAAATAATCTGAATAAAAACATTTTGCCGAAATACACTCATGCTTTCTTAAACTATTGATACCAAAGTAGATTACTGAATATGTGCAGGATTCCACCGCAGCGACATCTGAAGGTTTTTGTCAGACTGCCACACGTACAACCAGTACAGTGTCTTCTTATTGGCTTTAAACGATTAGGACGATAATGTGAAATGTTCAGAGTACTAATGATTCTACTCAGATGAGAACTTGTGGACTCCGACTTTTGGACCCGACTGTGTGGAATTTCAAAGGCAAGCTATTCATGTGGTATACTGAGTATTGATTGAGTAAATAAGGAATAATGCACAATCAACATGCGTCTTGCATAGTTATTAAGTTATTTGCACGGGCGGGACGGAAAAGACAATCCCTTGTCAAAAAAAAAAAAAAAGATCACTGCAAACATTTTGGATATACTTTCTTTAGAGTATTGGATTAGTCCATCAGGTCGAGGCACCAGGAAGTTTCAGAGCCACTACTTTCGTTTTGAGTCCCAACATCAGGCCTCGTTGATTCTGATTCTGTTGAAGTCTCGATGTCCTGGTTTTCCGCAGATCCGTCATCTGCTAGCAGGCACTCGCGACTTGTGTGTCCCACTTTGCTCAAATCTGACAGCAGGACAGCGTCTTCCCGGTCCTCATTGACCTCTTCCACAACTGTGTCTGGAATGTCACTATCCAATTCCAGATTTGGTTCGCTAGTGGCCGGAGGATTGTGGTGGATCGGATTTGTGCGATTAGTGATTAGCAGGGAGTGAGTGGATGTTGGAGCGCTGGAAAGTAAATGAAGATTTAAAGAGACTTGGTTTGGTTTGTCCCGGTTGAACAGAACAGGCTGAGAGCGACTGATGTTAGCGAGGGTGTCGTGATCCTGAACTGCCGCTTCCTGTTTCTTGTATCCTTTTGCTGGATAGAAGGAGGAAGTGGATGTGTTAATGTTAATTAAGCTTGATTTACTGGAACCAGGATCACAGGTGCTGTTAGGATCAAGTTGAGGAAGGTGTCTGAAAACTTCGGGTTGTGCGGGCACACCTGTCCGACCTCCACCTGCAACACCATGATCACAGATTGGTTAAGGTTTGGTGGTATAAGCTGGGTTAGCTCTACATGGCTAGCTGCTAAGGTAACTAATAGTAGTTAGCTCTAGTTCTATAAGTTGCTGATTTTTTTATTCTTTTGATTAGATTCAGTAGCTGCTTTGGTCAGGATTCACTGAGCACAAGGCAGGAATATACCTTCGATGAGATAGTACATCAAACACTCACATTCAAGTTAGGCTAATTTAAGGTGCTGTTTTTAAGGGTGGGAGGAAACCAGAGAACCCTGAGGAAACCCACAATGACAGACAGGGGAGATTATATGAAACTCACCATAGACAGTAACCTGAGCTCAGGATGGAACCCTGGGCCACAAAGATGTGAGGCAATAACAGTATCTACCACCCTTTTGTTTGATCTTAGCTAGTTTAATGCAACCTTCTCAAACTAAGACCACAAATATAACTTTACACAAAAAATGCCCACTCAGTGGCCATTTTCAGTCACACAAGACCAGGGTACTGTCGAAATGAACGGTAGAACCTTAAACACCATCAAGATAATGATTCAAACATAAATTTGAAATGATTGTTGACAAAAAGGTGTAAATAATGTGTGGTCTTTGGCTCTAATTTTTTTCAGGTCATTACAAATCAGAAGCAATGTGTCCTATATCTGTGCAATCTTCAGTGCTTACACTGATAGGCTTAATCTGATGGGCTTCTGACCAATCAGAATCAAGAATTCAACAGCATTGGGATATAAATATACAGTAGGATAATGTACAACTGTTTGTTTGGACATACCTATTTCGGACGTGTGGCTCCATGCGCTTGCCCCGATGTGGACGATCTTCTCAGACACAGCATGATCAGCCTGAAGATGATGATGTGGATGATAAAGGCCTTGAGCTTCCTGATGAGAGTGCACGCCGGTGGTGTATGCCGCAGTGTTTGTGTGCATCATGTGCACTCCGTAGGGGTAGGAGGACATGGAGGTGGTGTATTGATGAACTGCTGCTTGTGCTTGTAGAAGGTGCATCATGTGATGCAGGTCCTTCGTTAGCTGGGACACTTCTTGGTTTAGGCTGACCATCTAGAGATGGATGAAGAAAGAAAATAGACTTTAAAATCAACCGTGGAGATTCCTGTTCTTGGCTGACAGGTGTAAAACCTGATGCAGACTTCTGCTGTTGTAACCCATCCTTCTCAAGTTTCGACATGTTGTGCTTTCTGAGATCGATATGTTGTGCGGTCTTGTAAAGAGTGGTTATTTAAGTTACCATATCCTTCCTTTCTGGCCGTTCTCCTCTGACCTCTCTCATCAACAAGATGAGCTCCTCCTGAGCTTACTGACCTGCTGCTTACTGGATGTTTTTTGTTTTTTGCACCATAAAGTCTAGAGCCTGTTGGGCGAAAATCCCAGGACATCAGCAATTTCTGAAATACTCAAGCCATGCCATAATAAAAGATCACATTGTTTCCCTTTTGTGGAGTTTTCCCAGTTTTCCTTCTTCTCTCAGTTTCCCTACGTATATCTAACAGTTCTTCAGTGTTTCCAGTGTTTTCTGATTTCCACCTCTACCTCTCTACATACTATGCAATCCCAGATTTGGTTCAATCAATCCGGGTCCGGTACCGCTGTGGTGACCATGTCTGGCCATAATTTGACCTTTGCCTGGGGTTATAACCAATTATATCTCAAACAGAGGCTCTGGAATTATATCACCTCCACCTTCAGATGCCTCATCCAGACTTTGGGTTCACACTTCACTTACAATTTCCAACCTTTCCTATGTAATGTTGATGAATGAGATTTGTGCAGCGTGGTATATTTCAACAAAGTCCAGGAGAGAAGGGAGAATAGAAGGATGGAGGACAAAAATGGGGGGTAAAAAGATGGCCACTGCGAGGGATGAGTCAGGAGATTTGTTTTGCAGCACTCCCCCCCTGGACTTATCTGCAGTGCGGAAAGACACTGTGTCTTAATGCACGCTATACCTGACTGTACCTACTTCCCATCTGTGTGTGTGTGTGTGTGTGTGTGTGTGTGTGTGTGTGTGTGTGTATGCGTGTGTGTGTGTGTGTGTGCTATTTTGGGTGCTACCTTTTGGTTGTCATTTCCCAAAGCACAGTAGAGAATATGCAGTGGACATGAGATCCCATAACAAACTATAAAGTGATCAGAGCATGTGGTTTTGGACACATCCACAGTGGAGTGATGGTGTGTGTGTGTGTGTGTGTCCTATGATTGTGCACTGTACGGAGTAGGGAGTTATTTGCGACATTGTGTGTGTGTTTGTACCTTTTTGTTGAGTTGACTGATGCTCTCTCGCACCTCCTCCGTCTCCTGGAGCAGTGTGCTGTTCACCTGATTGTTATCTATAAACAAAATATGAAAAATGGACGACAAATTAAACAGAAGGAATAAAGAGAGAAAGAGAGAAAGAAAGAAAGAAAGAAAGAAAGAAAGAAAGAAAGACAAAATAAAGAGAGAGAGGGAGAGTGAGCAGTGTTTCTTATCCTGCTGCATTAGTGTATTTGAATGTATTAGTGTGTTTGAATGCGTGAATGTGTGTGTGTGTGTGTATGCTCTTAGTGTACCTTTTGCTGTACTAGTGCTGGTCCCACTGTGCTCGGTGCTGAAGTGAAACACTCGTCCATTATCCTCAATCCCATCAACCACCCTGTCAGACGCACACACACACACACACACACACACAGACAGATAAGTAAATAGGCCATTTTCAAGTGTACTATCTATGTGGAAGTGAGCAGGAAGCTGACGACTGAACGCATGTGGACAAATTTAATCATTAGAAGAGTGTGTATGATGTCACTCTATGCAGTACAGGCGTCTTTTCCGAAGTTGTACGAACCTCGGGCTGAGGTCGGGTGGTGCGAAGCAGCTGAGTGTAGGAATGAGGAGTTTGTTGGGTTTCCGTGCGGCGAATCCCTCCTGAGTTGTGGAAGGTGCGTCATGTGACGGATGGTCGGATTTGGGGTGAGGCTTTGGAGACACGCTCCTACAGGTTCCACTCACCGGGGAACGGGAGCGGCGTAGAGCGTTAAACTGCCGCAGCTCGTCACCCAGCAGGTTCCCCAGGTTCGGTAGGAGAAGGTTTCGGCGGGATCTCGACGCTGGAGAAAGGTGACAGTGTTCATCCACTTCTCCGCCAGTTTCGATCATGCAGGGATGCTTTCCATCTGTCAATACTCTTGAGTCCATTCGACTGTTCTGGATTGTAAAAAAACATTGTTTTTAAGTTGTCTTGTTCTTGTATTCTTTTGTTAATTACACTTGTTTAAATGATGTTTGTTTGTTTCTTATCTTGTTTATGGTAGTTTCGTGGTTTATATACAATGTATTTTTGATGTACCGAGAATGTAAAATGTTCCTCAAAGGCTCTTTGGTTGGTTAATGGTTCCAGCTTACTAAAGCGGTTCTCCTTAGTACCTTCTCTAAAAGAAGAGTGTTACATGAAATCTTTAAGGGTTCACCCAGAGGGACCAACAGGGGTTCTGTTTTTACTAACATCAACAATCCAGCCAGTGTTCTCAGTCAGAGTCCTGCTCAGTAGATCAGTGTGATTCCTCTCCTGCACACACACCTCCATCACGTTTTAAATCGCTCTGCTGTACACTTAAAACAGAAGCTGGACCCAGTTACATTTTCAGAGAAGGAAAATAAGCACATGTTCTTTTTTCTTTTCTTTTTTTTTGTACTGAGCTTCAGTATACTGCTAACGAGTCTTTATTTATATACTGTACAGACACCACCTGTACTGTAGTTATAGAACAGAAGGTCGAGAAACCGGGACATTTCAGACACTTCAGCTGGTGAGAGACTTTGCATTCAAATAAAAATATGCAAAAGAAACGAAATGATTTGTTGCTGAGCAATCCTAAACATGATTCCACTTCCTGTTTCCAAATTAGGATCTAGGGGTTGTATTCAGAATCAGAAAGGTTTATAGGGAAAGAGTTTATGTCCTGGTATTCAGAGTCGGATTATGCATGTGTTTAAGTGGACCTTCTGAGCTCCACATTCAGATTATTATAAATGACCTACATGTAGTTCACTCCTCCGAGGTTGCCAGATTTTTTTAAAGTAGAAGACGGAGATTTTCAATAGCGTCTAAACACAAACACTCACCTTTAAAGGGATAACAAATGCGCTAGACGCTAAAATGAAAATAAAAAAGACCAATGCGATGATATATAAATGAGAAGAGGGCGAGCGTTTAAATAAATCCAATAGGAGACTCGTATACTGCATGAATAGTGGTAGTGGTAATTATCACATTAATCACTGGTTTAATTTAACAAAATGGCTTCATTAAACAGCAGCACATAGAATAGCACTTGATCCAGCACGGACTATTATTTTGCGTTTTAGAGATATTTTATTTTCTGCCAGTTACTCCTTTACATTAATTTAACAAAGCCACTAAATCAAGGTCGTGAAATTGTAATGTGTGCGTTGGACTTATCCAATTTTGTCACACATTTAATTCGCTGTATTAAGTTGTTCAATTAATAAAATAACACCAACATTTCAGTATTTCAGTATTACATCCCCACAACACACTTAACTCAGTTAAAGTCAACTTACGTGAGGGAACCTTGGAGAACGTGAGAACCTCGCAAGACCCTGAGGAAACAAAAGGTAAACATTGTAAACACACAGACTAGCTAACTAGCTAACACATTTTTTTTTTTTTACTTTTACGTTATTAAAATGTGCTTTTAGGCTGAAAGAGGTGGTGATTAAAGTTTATACTGAGACAGTGACTACAGGCTCTCTGTTGTTTAGTTTCCTTCTCAGCATTACAGCCCCCACAGGGTTTATTTTTTATCCACCGTGATCAAATTAGGAGTGTTTACTCTGTTACACAACCTCATTACGCACACAGTATTAAACAGAACAAATAGAACATATTAGCCAGAGAACACACTCTTCATGTACCTGATTTATAAATAATGCATTCATTTTCACACTTGTCCCGTCTCACTGGTGCTCAATTAGCCACCTCGTCTGGCTTTAATCAGAAACTAACCACTGGTTTAGTGAATAATCAGGACATTGAACATTTCGAACCCATGGATGGTTTAAACCTTCTGACCCTACTGTGTTACTGTGTTTCAATCAGACGGCAGCTCCCCAGGTAGGCAGCATGTTTAGTGCACTTCGGAGATAAAGTCAGTCCCATTCAGAAGCCAGTCAGCCTGCTAGCCTCTGAGTTCTTTATCCGCAGACGGCATTGTACGCATCGTTCTCGATGTAGACACTCCCATAATTCAGTTCACTTCGGCCCAAACACGGCGCCTAGCTAACGACATTAGCATGAACTTTATTTTTCTGTTTCTGTTCATACCCAAGTTTCTGTTTGTGTTCGTTTTTAATTTAAGTTTGTTTTTATTATTGTATTTAAATTTTAATTTAATTTTGTATTTAAGTTAATATTTAAGCTGATCCTGAATGAAAGGAAGATGTAGTAATAGTGTTTAATGAAATGCTACATTGAGTACACTACGTTTACTCTTCAGAATGGTGTGTGTGTGTGTGTGTGTGTGTGTGTGTGTGTGTGTGTGCGTGCGTGTTCACCTCAGCCTCACTGCCCTCTCTCAGGTTGTAGGTGAGGTTGTGGTGGATGTCGGCAGTGAACACACTGGCGTATTCGGGGTAAAGCTCCAGCACCTCCCTCAACGCTTTAACGCTAATGTACTGCAGATCGCAATACGTCAGCGCCTTCACGTCCGCGTTCGTCTTAATCACATGATCCTGTCCCGGTAGGTCTGAGCCGATCAGGTCGCCCTTTCCTGCGATGACATCAACACTAGTTATTTACTCTCACAAAAAAATTATGTGAGTCCAAAAAACTAAAAAACAAACAAAAAACAGTCTAAAAAAACTAAAAAACAGTCTAAAAAACAAAATTTAAGATAACTACAATGATTGATTCATTAGACTAATTACAATCATATTTATTTATACACACACACACACACACACACACACACCCACACACACACACACACTCAGTAAACAGGCTAAACCAGGAACTAGCAACAAAGGCTAACTCGCATCCAATCACAAAACTTCATATAATATATATACAATAATATAACATGTTAAAACTACATTGTTATAATAGAGATATAACCCAAGACATTTTAAAGAGAATGCTTACAACAAGATGTAGTTCCAGTTTGCTAGATGTGAATTCCTGTGTAACCATGGAAATGTGTATACGTTGCACCTGATAATAATGCATTTATAATGCGATATAAAAAAAAATCTGGTCTGTATATGCTGTCGTATAAAACACACGGGGTAGAATATAGTTGATTACATTGTTATAACATAGAAATGACACAGACAAAAGCTAAAATCTCGTAACTGGACCACTCGAAATGTTGTGTTATAACATAGATATAGCACATGCTAATCTTAAAGAATTCCTTCTGCCTGCAATAACAAACAGGATGAAATAAGATACACTAATCTGCACTGCATATGCTGTTATATATGACTTACATGGTTGAATATAGTTTATTACATTGTTATTACACATATATAACAATGCTGAAGCTAAAATCTTTTTCGCTAACTGCCAACACAAACAGGACGAATAACAGACTTGAATAGGATATGCTAATATGCAATAGACATGCTGTTGTATGCATCCTACACGATTGAATATAGTTTATTACATGTTTATAACAGAGATATAACAGAAAAATAGCTAAAACAGCTTCTTCCGACTTCCAAGAGAAATGAGAGGAAGCACAGACCGAAATACGGTGCTAATCTAACAGCTAACACAAGTGAAAGTAAACATTTCCTCCACCTGACTGGAAAAAGTGAACAGGAAGTACAGACCCAGTATTGCGAGCACCATGCTGTCCTTGAGCACCTCCAGGGAGCCGGAGCAGACGAAGTAGTTAGCGTGGAGCGCGTCTCCCTGGCGGATCAGATACTCGCCCGGCGCGCAGAACGACGTTTTAATATGCAGCGATAAGGAACGCAGGCAGCCGCGACTTGCGCCCTCAAACACGGGAAGCTGCAGGATGTCCTTGTTCAGGTGCATGGCAATGTCGGCCCGGAGCTCGTCTGGGAAATCGTGCAGGAGCTGTGGACGAAGAGGAAGAAGAAGAAGTACGACCACATCGGACTTCAATAAGTCCCTATTGACTGAAAGACATCACATGACCTAAGAAATCCATCATATTTACTAATAACATTTAATTAAGATCATTTTCTGCATTTTTAGCTATCATCAGCTAGCTAATGTAACTCACTAGCAGAGATTATTAGATTTATTTTTGCTGGAATAACCAATTAAAAGGTTAATGATTTTGCTTTATTTGTGGTCAGATTTTTTTTTTTTGTTTTTTTACATGTACCATACTGGCAAGCGACTATGTTGTGTTACTGTAAGTGTTACTGTAAGTTAGCAAGAAACGGAAGGAAGTGGAAGGAAATTGCTAGAATGTTTTACTTAGCTGCTTAGCTAGCTAGTGATCGTGGTCAGATTGCCGTTTGCTAGAGGAAGGTTCTAGCAGATTATTAGCCATTGTTAGCTTTACCTGGTGCTTCTGGGTAACGTCTGGTTCTGAATTTGATCCTGGTTAAAGATTTTGCTTTACATATTGTGATACCGTGATTAAAACATTAACCAGTTCATTACTCACCTCATTAGCGTCGATGCCGTTGTTAACGGACCACGTGGTCTGGAAATACTCAAGCATGCGTTGCTTCAGCTGCTGCGGCAGCCGATGGACGCGTATGAAGTCCTTCAGATCCTTCATGCGCGTGTGATACAGCGAGCGGCGGGAATACATACGCTGGATGATGGCTGTCACGTTTCCGAACACCACCGCGTGCATGAGAGCTGAAACAGCCAATCACAGAGAGAGTTTACAGGAGTTAGCATTGCTCATGTATAAACCTACATCTAGCAAGTGTCAAGTTCCTCGTATCGTTGGTTGTCTCTTGAGGGTGTGTAGTGAACGCTATTGTTGTGTGCATTGTCCAACAGTGTTAACTATCCTGTATATAGAGCTTCTAAAGTTAGCTAGTTAAACACAAACTAATCAGAGTGACAGTTGGTTGTTTGACATGAAGTATGTTAAAGTCTCCGCTTCGTACTTTTTTTTTTTTTTTGCAGATTAGAAGCACAAGCTAACTGTACTGCTGTAGCTAAATACACGCACCAGAGGCAACAGAGTGTTATTTTTCTTTGTAATGCCACTATACATGTTTAATAAGTGGTTGTATAAGACAGGATAAGATGAAGCTACAATTATGAATTTTACTCCCATTTTGGTGCGCCAAACAACAAATGGGAGCTAACTACCACCACATGGTTTGTTGTTTGGATTTGCTGTTCTACCGCATCATACGTAATTTTCATAGAATATTTGGGTAAATAATAACAAATCTTACTATAGCAGAGTCCAAATGTTTAATTTGCCAGGAAGGTTATGCTAACTCAAGTAACAACTCTTTACAACCATGGTGAGCAGAAAAGCATCTCAGAATGCACAAAATGTTGAACCTTGAGGCAGGAATAGGATCAGTGAAACTGGAGAAACTTTTTGCACCTTTATTCCGATCTTCAGTTGTGCAGTTTAAGTGAGTGGACACGTGTGTGACTTTTTAAAAAAAAAAAAAAAATCCTTTATTGTACAGAAACTCTGTTTGTTTGTACAGAATTTCTGTTTGTACCTGCCCACAATGCTTACAAACGGGTCCAAATAAAAATCATTATAGAATCATTTCCTGTTTCTTGGAGAGCTCAAGGTGTTCCCCAGGGGTCAATTCTCAGCCAGTTACTTTTCAAAGCCTCACACACTAATTTCTGCGCTTATAAGGATGAACTGCAATCAGTGCAGTGCTCAGATAGACATTATAAACAATTTTTTTAAATGATAGAATTATGCTTAACCATAGGGACCATATAGCATACCATAGTAATTACAGTTACTAGGCTATAACAAAAAAAATGAAAACAAAAAGGATTCTCTGTAATTACATAATATTTTCCAAGCTAGCCTCAAAGCCATGAGTTCTCTTGATTAATGTGAAAGAAACTCTACAATCTCCTCTTTTGTTTAAAGACAGATTTTGTGAGATACCATTTTGAGGTGTTACTGGGAATTGCATTCACACAAGCCACATTTCGATGAAGAGTGCTATTTCGCTATCCTGACATGCTGTACTCGTGTAGGAGTTGAACAATAAAAACAGAAAGATTTCTCCATCCATCCACCTCCTCTAGTTCCTCGATAACATCCAGCTACATGGAACAACAGAGGTCAAGAAAGCAGAACATAATAAGCAGAAGCNAATTATGATGAACCAAAATTCAAACAAAATAAGAAAATGTTAATTTGGGGCCCAAAAATTTTGGCAACACCTATATCACACAGAGTAACAAAGGTCCGTCGTGTGATTTCAAGTTTTCCTGATGTACATGTCAGTACATTTGCAGTATTTCTTTGAGTGGTGTTACATTTGGACCACTTTGCTGGGAAAACTAACACAGAACTCATTTTGGAATCAGTGAAAAATGTAAAGCTTGCTGATTTGTGTACTTGTGTTTGATAAAGAAAGCAAACGTTGTGGAATTTGATTGTTGTTCTTGTTGTTAAGTGTGTACCTCCGATCAGCATGGTGCAGACAGAGAAGATTTTCTCAGCGTCCGTATTGGCACATACGTTTCCGAATCCGACGCTGGTGAGGCTGCTGAGGGTGAAGTACAGCGACGCGATGTAGGCGCTACGCACAGTCGGACCTCCAAACGTACTGTTCACGTACGGGCTCTCCAAACGCTTTCCGAGCTCATGCAGCCAACCTGCGGTTAAGCAATTCAGAAAAACAATATCCAGAGAGTCCATTAAGAACCGAACATTAATTATCCATGGGTCCAAACATTTGATCTAGTCACCAAAAACATCAAAATTTTATTGCGTTTGTGTGTGTGTGTGTGTGTGTGTGTGTGTGTGTGTGTGTGTGTGTGTGTGTGTGTTTGTATTACCAATGTCCCAGTCTTGCTGGTTAGCGTTGCGCTCCATTTCCTTCCGTCCAATGACGTACCATATGCAGGCCATCCAGTGAGCGAGCAGAGCGAACATGGACATGAGGAGTGTGAGCACCATGGCGCTGTACTGAGAGTAACGATCCAGCTTCTGAAGCAAACGCAGCAGTCGCAGCAGACGTACCGTCTTCAGCAAGTGAACCAGAGACGTCTAACACACACACACACACACACACACACACACACACACACACACACACACATGCACGTTTGACCATGTGAAGATCTTCCACAGACATAATGATTAACATAGCTAATTAATGCTATGCTATATCTAAAACTAACCCTAACCTTAACCTCAATAACCTTGGAGTAGTGTGGAGAATCTGTCACATGTGAGAGCACTTCAATTCAGCGAGCACTGAGCACTGAGCACTGGGACCACGTCCTTAACAGTTTGCTCACAAGTCACCTTGTGTTGATTTTTTAATGACCACGCTCGCTGATGTTCGTTATGGTATCAACATTTGAATCGACGAGAACCAAAAAAATGGTATTGGTGCATCTATATCTTTTTTTGTGCTTGTTTCTGTTTACTTTTCCCTCTTTTTTGGAATATTTTATCTTTTATTTTCTCTTCAGCATAACGACATCACTTTTCTTTCTACAAACATTTGTATTATTCTTAAAAAATTCATATGTTGCATTCGTATTATTCTCTTTAACTTCTTTTGTACTTACGACGGTGATGTTGAAGGCGTAAAGGAGGTCAAAGGGCAATGCGGCCACCAAATCCACAAAGAACCACGTAGCAGCGTAATGGATGCAGATAGAGCGTGAATCGTAAACCACCTGACCAGACTGGCTCACATAGGTGGTGCGGAAGTTCAGGATGATATCTGTGAGAAGAGGGAGATGGTGTCGGAGAGATGCTCTGGTTACATCATCAGCTTCACCTCAGTATTTTCACTAGACAGATCTGATGTTGGTCTGTACTCACCGAGTATGAAGAGCATCTCCACAGCGATGTCCGAGACGATGGTGCTCCTGGCCTCTGTGTCCGAATCAACGTACGGCGTGAAACACACGTTATATGGCACCGTCACAGCCACATAGAAAGTCGCCAGGAGGATCATCCAATCCCACAATGCTTTGCTCACGCTGTAGTGGAGAAGGATGAAGCGGGATTTCTGTACCGCCGCAACCTTGTACTCAGGCAATGACGGCTTCTCGAACATGTTCTAGTCATAAAAAGAACCCAAAGTTACATCGTGTCAGAGAATATTGACATTGCAACCTTTCTGAATTCGTACGCTAGGGGCTGTGTGGTGAGTTGGTGCACAATTACAAATTAAAAAAGAAAAAAAAGTTTCTCTAAATCCATGATATAGAGAAGCCATCTTAGGTTCATGAATCTTCCACCATTTTGTTTTGGTTGCCACAATAAACTCAGAGACGATGGTAACATGTTTGATGGGAAATGTTTTTACAAGTTCTCTGTAGTACCAAGAAAAATGTCATACCGAAAACATCTGGTGTTCTACAGGGAACCTTTAGGGTTAAACCTAAAGGATTCCTCAGAGGAACAGAGGAAGATACTCTTAACACTCTTTGGTTGTTCTTCTGGGGAATCTTCACAAGGTTCCCTGGAGAACACCAGATGTTTTCTGTATATTCTTTTTCAAAATAAAGGTGCCAAGAAGGTTTTTAGAGTGATTCCAGATGTAACAGAAGAACCGTTTTTTTTTGTTTGTTTCCTCAATGGAGCCATTTTTCTTTGTACTACAGAGAACATTAAAAACCTTCTCTGTTTTTAACGTTACCATCCTGTGGAAAGATCTTTCAATTTATTGTGGCAACAACCAAAATGGTGAAAGAATCAAGGACCACAATGAACTTATTAATTTATTAATTTTCAAAATGGATCTATCAGAGAAAACACATTCTTCTATTTAATCTGGAATCACGCTAAAGAACCTTTCCTGGCCTCTTTACTTTTAACCAGAACCAAAAGTCTCTTAAAAAATGCCAAACCCTTAAAGATTCCTCGGTTGCCCCTCTGAGCGAAGCATTAAAGGTTCTGTGTAGAACCCAACAATAGTGTTTTCCCTTAGGTCCAAGTAGAACCCATTTAGAAGGCTAAGAACCCCTGATTATCCAACGCTCCCTTCAACAAGCTTTCTCTCAAACCCGCTGGACGAGGGCTCCATGAAATTTACTTTAACAGATAGCTGTTTGTGTCAAAAGTCGTTTCCATGGTTACATAATGATAACATAATGAGTATGGTCATCACCAGCTATTATTTAGTTGGCTAGCTTTGTTAATCAGTTTCCTCTTTGCTAGAAGAGTTAAATAAGGAATAAAACACATCCCAAAGCGTTTTAATCATTATACCATAGCAATTAGAATTTTTTAACTGTTATAGTTACTTTCCACTGTTTTTAAGTATGATATTACAGAGAAACCACAAACTGTAAACTCCTCTCCCCCGAAAACTGTTACAAAGCGCTGACACTGGAGACTCCTTCCGTAAATGTTACTTAAAATGTCTCTTTACAGAAAACTTATATAACTACACAACACTTACAACATTTTTTTTTATCCATTTATGTGTACAAGTCCCTATGAATAAGCTGTTACTACAGCTATGTATTAGAAGTAATTCAACCTGTGATGTACAGCTGCACTACTGTCAGGGCTTCTGTTATCGAAAATTCATCAACACCTTCTGACCAATCAGAATCCAGAATTCAACAATGCAATATGGTATAAAACAGAGCAACATATAAAAACCTCTGTTAAACATACACTCACTGCACACTTTATTAGGAACATCTGTACATCTACTCATTTATGCAGTCACCTCAGATGCTTTTCTGATCACCACGGTTGTAAAGAGTGATAATAAGAGTTACTTTATCTTTAATGGTAGCCCGAACCAATATGGCCATTTATCAAGGCATTTCGACCCACAGAACATTCGCTCACACAATGTTTTTTGTTTTTCGCACCATTCTGTGTAAACTCCAGAGACTGTAGTGTGTGAAAATACCAGGAGATCAGCAGTTTCTGAAAAACTCAAACCAGCCCATCTGGTACCAACATCCCCGCCACGGTTAAAGTCACAGAGATCACACTTTCTCTTCATTCTGATGTTTGATGTGAACATTAACTGAAGCTTTTGACCTGTATCTGCATAATTTTATGCATTTTGCTGCTGCCATGATTGGCTGATTAGATACCTGCATGAATGGGAAGGTACAGGTGTTCCATTAAACGGTGAGTGTATTACTTGTTCAGTGCTTTTAAGTATGAAAAAGGGTTTATTAGTGGCCTTATACAAGGGTGTTGAGTTTTGACCTTTGGTGACCCTATGACCTTTGCAAGTTCCCTTATTAATAAGGGATATTAAGAAACCACAGTAGAGTCAGGTGAACGTTTTAACATCACATGTCCTTCAGTCCACCTTCTCCATCTCATCTGGACATTAATCATCACCTTTAATCACTGTCCTCTTCCATTACGGCCTCATTAACCTCATCATGAGAGCGATGAGTCTCAAGAGAGTCAGCAGAAACTTCTTTTTAATTCTCTGCTGGCCATAAATACTGATTCTGGCCTGCTTTTTCAGCTGCAAGGTATTGTGTTGAGACGAATGGAGAGCTCTTTTCTTCTCCATGTGGTAATTGCTGTGGTGTAAGAGGAAACATAGTGAAATACGCAGTGGAAGAAGGATCGGCCATGTGCACAATGCATTTCCATCTCAGTAACGCATGCCAGCTGTGTATGAAAAATCCTCCTGATTCCAGGAGTATGCTTAACTGAACAACGTCCAAGAGTGAAATGTTTTTTGAGAACATTGTGATGAAATTCCTGCAATGGTTGTTTTTTTTCTGTAAAATGATACACGAACCTCAGCTTTTTAACACCTCATCACTGTTAGCACACTGCACAAATACCTCAGCGCTGTTGAATTCTGGATGCTGATTGGTCAGAAGGTTGTTATCTGCTAACAGCTAGCTAGCTGATCTCAAAATTATAGTTGTGTGTGTTTGTGTTAGCTAAATGTAAAAATATGGATTTTTTTTTTACCTGCCAGTTAAACATTAACTTCACAGCCTAGACAAACCCTTGTGTCTTACTTTCTTGTTCATATAAACAGTAGATATTTATTATGATTTTTTTTTATAATTATCATTAGTCACTTGAGAGCTTTGTTATAAAATACTCATATTAACCCAGAAAATGTGTGTGTGTGTGCATTGAATTTAGTAGATAAATTCAGAAAGTAGGAAAAAACAATGGTGTACTGATCACCACTTCAGTTTCTGATGCTGGTAACCATGGGAACCACACACTAACGAGTGCAGACCGAGCGAAAGTGGCAAACGAGGTGCGATTTTAGTTACTTTATAATGACCCTGGTCTTTTTCATTAAGCAGAAGCACTTCTTCTTGGGCACTTTAATCTTACAACAAATTTGGGAAAGGAGATTACAGAAGTGATGGAGAGAGAAAGGAAAAAAAGAAAAGGTTTTGATGGTAACCTCACACTCTTGATGAAGGTCATTAGTGCTGACTTGAGGCTTCATTATGAGCTGAGACCAACAGGGTTACAAAAAAATGACAGTTTTTAGAGATTTTGTTTTTGAGACTACAAGTGCACTATGAAACATAAACCAGGAGTATTTATATTAATCACTTTTACATTTACAGTTCCCATAATGCCTCAGGGGTCAAATCTAATCTTTCACAAGTGCACAATCAAGTTAAAAAAAATGGTGTCTGAGATTTATAGGGCCTGAAACTGTTAGAAAATCTGCCAGCATGTGTCTTAAGTGAAATACCTGTTGACTAATGACTAGCCAAAATATGTGTGTTCATGAATAAAAGAGTACAAAGCCCCACTGGTGACATCCCTACTTAATAAAAAGGAGATAATTAGATAATTAAGTGGCCCTGGGGTAGGAATGTGAGGGAAATAAGTCATGGTCACAACTTAATAACGAGGTTGTAACACAAGGGAAGGAGATAACTAAATCTTGGCCACAACATAGTAACGTGAGGTAACAAGATAAACAAAGCTATCACCAAGACTTAATAATGGGACAAAACATGATAACTAAGTTCTGGTCACAACGTAGTAATGTGAGGGAACGAGATAATGAAGTCATGACTATTATGCAAAGACATGATCAAACGAGATAACGAAGTTGTGCCCACGACATAGTAACACAACAGCACAAGATAATTAAGCGTTGGTCATGATCTAGTAATGCGAGTTACTAGTAATAAGTTGTGGCCACAATGTAGTAAGGTGAGGAAACTGTATAACTAAGTTGTGGCTACGGTGTAGTAGCGTGAGGGAATGAGATAATTAAGGTAGTAACATGAGTGAAGGAGATAACTAAGTTTTGGCCACAACTTAGTAACATGAGATAACAAGATAACAAAGCTGTAACCAAGACTTTATAATGTGAGGAAACAAGATAATTAAGTTGTGGCCACAAAGTAGTAATATGAGGGAAAAAAGATAATGGAGTTGCAATGACATGAGCAAATGAGATAACGAAGTTGTGGCCAAGACATTGTAACACGAGAGCACAAGATAATTAAGCACTGGTCATGATCTAGTAATGTGAGTGAACGATGAAAAAGTTGTGGCCACAACGTAATAAGGTGAGGAAACTATATAACTAAGTTGTGGCTACAATGTAGTCGAGTGAGATAAAGAGATAACTAAGTTGTGGCCACAACATAGTACAAGATAGTACAGCACAAGATAATTACTCTTTGGCCATGCTAGTAATGCACCAGAAATGGAGGTACTTTGCTGAAAATGGCTGTAATTCCTAAATGGTAAATGCCATATTTTTGTGAAACCTCTTAAAATANTCCATTGTGGTGGTGTATAAAGGCAAAATCACAAAAACTCTGTCACTGTCCAAATACTTCCGGACCTAACTGTATATACTCATGATGATGTGCTATTCAATTACCGAGGTGTTACTAAGTGGTGGCCAAGCAATATTCTGATTAAGTTGGGATGTTCTCAGTTGGGTTCTGTAAATGAGCATTTGTTAGCCACTGTGTTTTTGTGTCGGCAGTGTGTGACAAGTCAGTCAGTTCTGACTTTAGAAAATTGGGTTACTGTTGAGTGTAAAATAAGGAGTGAGAGAGGAGAGTAACTGAAAGAGTGTGTGTGTGGGGGTGTATTATGGCCTCTCTTTCAGCAATGTGGCACAGCTTCATGCATGAAATGGTACGTGGAAACAATAATAGTGCTACGTGGATCCTTCATATCTATACACAATGCACTTTTAACACAAATTTTTTTTTATCACATATAGACCTTTAATGTTATGTGCATCTTTAAGAATCATTTTCCCCTCAAAATTAGTACATTGTGGGAAAAAAAATAAATAAATTTTCCCTAACTTTATTCTCCAACATTTTCTGGATTCATAAATGAGCTGTTTGAGGGTGACCTGAAAAGAAGAAAAAAAAAAGAAAAAGAAAAAAAAGCCTCTAAACACCTGCTACAGCTTCCGAAAAGTGGACCAGTCATCAATCAGCAGCACACTCACACACGCACAGAAGAGGCAGATGATGGTGAAAACACAGAGGGAAGCGAAAGAGAGATAGATGAGCGCTGTAACACTTTTGGATGTGAGCTGCTAAGGCATGTGAGTTAGCGATCAATAACCATCACGATCTAATCAGATACAGAGTCACGCTTAGATGGCATTAAATAAAAGATATAGAATGAAACGAGAAAATTAGAGAGAAAGAGAAAGAGACAGAGAGAGAAAGAGAGTGACTGACCTTTTATTAACCCAATAAAAAGAATGAATATTGAATAATAAGTTGTTGAATGTGCATTTTAACTAAAAACAGCCCGCGAACATTTCTAAACAAATACAAATACAGATATGAATAGGAGGTGCACTATTCGTTGTTTTTGTTTGTTTGTTTGTTTGTTTGTTTTTAGAAATCATTGTCAGAAAGGTTCATCTGGTTGAAAATGAATGATACATTTCCAGTGTTCTTTAATGTTCATCCTTAGTAACTGCCTGGTCAGGATTGCAGTGCTTTAAATTAAGCTAATAGTTTCTTTATAATTTTTATCACAGGTAGGTACAAACAATTGACTACATAAGTAGGATTAAAAAAATAATTCCTACGCACATCTCTACTTGAGACCTGTTATGAACTGGATTGATGACTAGCTGATGTCGAGGAACTGTCAGAGAGTTTGTTCTGAACAGAAACGATAAATATTTTACGTTATTGCTCCCTCTTAGAATGAAAGGTTAGTAACTTTTCTTTACATATGATAGTATTCTGCTTATAGAAAACTTGGGTATAAATAAAACCAAATGCTGTATTTAACCAGAAATGTGTATTTATTTTTGTCCAGCAAGGTCAGACCGCACCACGCTTAGAATCAACGACATCAACATGTAACATCAACCACAATGGATCCTGCTCATGACCTAGACAAGAGGCTAGGAAATAGCCACTACATCCCTCAGACCTGACTTAGTGGTATGGTCCAGCAGTGTAAAGGCTGTAATCATCTCGAAACTCACAGCGTCCTGGGAAGATTCTGCCTGTGAGGCAAACAAGACGAAAAATCTCAGACTCTCAGATGAAACACGGAGTCAATGGAAAGTACAGATTCTCCTAGTGGTGGTTGGCTGTAGAGGATTTGCAGTTACACCGACAAGCCATAAAAGAACTCTCAGAGACAGATGAATGTGTGGTTATGGGTGAAAAGGAAGGACATGAGTTGGGCCAGAAAATGGCCATTGGGTAGTCAGATGGAGAGGAGGTGCATCTGGGACACCAGACTGCAATGTTGAGCCCTCTGGAGATGTTAGAAGGGGAGTGCTCACATCAACAAAACATCTAAGAAGGTGGTGCCCATCTGATGACCCCCTGTGAAGCATCTGAAAACCTTTTTGCCATCTCAGCAAATAATAAAAGATTATTTGCTTTTTCCACAGCTCTACAGACCAGTTTGATAGAAGTATCCATGGTTTGGTAAAAACGCCATCTTCATGGTTTTTGCACAGGCTGATTTAGTCACGTTGCAAGAAGAGAAAACAAAATGGCCAAAACAAGAACATTTTCATAAAGCATGCGTGGTTCTGGTGGACGTTTGCATGGCGCAAAAGAAAGAAACCAAAGAAAGCGAAACATCAAGTCCTATGCACTTGAACATCGCACTTCATAACATCTTTAATGAACATAATAAAATAGTCTGGCTAGTTGTTAGTATGTTGTTAGCAAAGAACCTCTTAGTAGGTAAGCTCAGGATTAGCAAAGATACTAAATAGCTGCATTTATGCAGCTAGCATGGCTAATGTTTTATACTGCAGGATTATAAATGTGATCAGCTTCATGATTGGCTAATCAAATTTAACTTAAGCTCCGCCTATGTGGACCCAGTGATGATTGTTGCTTGGGAAATTCAGTATGTGTGTTTTTGGTCAGGAATATAAAGTGTGTGTGTGTGTGTGTGTGTGTGTGTGTGTGTGTGTGTGCGCGCGCGCGTGTGTTTAGTCTGCAGCAGGCGAGTTATTTTCTGTTCTGGATCACATCTGAGCGTAATAATTTCATATTTAACAGATGATTGGTTTCTCACTGTTGTAGCTGTCGTCTTGAAGGCGGTGTTCAGCTCAGAACATTGTGTTTTATAAACTCATGTGACTGTGTGCGAGCAAGTGAGACGGGTAAAAGCGACGTTCTCAGACAAAGCCTCATTATTTTAGCCCCATGTTACAGAATTTTATGGTTATGGCTTTGTTTATTATTTTAAATACAAGCTGTAATTAGTTTAGCAGGTTGTTTGTGTGTGTGTGTGTGTGTGTGTGTGTGTGTGTGTGTGTGTGTGTTAGTTATTTACACATTTTCATATCATGTTTTTACCACAAGTATCACTCGGACATGTTAAACACAAAAACACAAAGATTTCTGTTATTCTACTGATACATACAGGAGCAGATAGACAGACAGGTGTAGACAGACAGGAGCAGATAGACAGACAGGTGTAGACAGACATACAGAAGCAGACAGACAGACAGACAGACAGGAGAAGATAGACAGACAGGTGTAGACAGACAGACAGACAGGAGCAGACAGACAAACATTTGTAGATAGACAGGAGCAGACAGACAGACATGAGAAGGCAGACAGATAGACTTAGACAGGCATACAGGAGCAGGCAGACAGACAGGTGTAGAAAGACAGACAGGAGCAGACAGACAGACAGACAGACAGACCCACACACACACACACACACACACACGCACAAAGCGGACAGCCAGACAGACAGACACACAGTCATGGTCAGACAGAAACACATAGAGAGGAGAAAGACAGGTAGACACAAAGGAGAAAACAGAAAGGTTCAGACAAATAGACAGACAGCCTGTTGAATATAACGCTAGTTTGTGTTTACCCTGTTTACTATAACACTAGTTTGTGCTTAGCCTGTTGAATATAACGCTATTTTGTGTTTAGTCTGTTGACTATAATGCTAGTTTGTGTTTAGCCTGTTGAATATAACGCTAGTTTGTGTCTAGTTTGTTGACTATAATGCTAGTTTGTGTTTAGTCTGTTTACTATAACGCTAGTTTGTGTTTAGCCTGTTTACTATAACGCTAGTTTGTGTTTAGCCTGTTTACTATAACGTTAGTCTGTGTTTAGCCTGTTTACTATAACGCTAGTTTGTGTTTAGCCTGTTGAATATAACGCTAGTTTGTGTCTAGTCTGTTGACTATAATGCCAGTTTGTGTTTAGTCTGTTTACTATAACGCTAGTTTGTGTTTAGCCTGTTTACTATAATGCTAGTCTGTGTTTAGCCTGTTTATTATAACACTAGTTTGTGCTTAGCCTGTTTACTATAATGATGGTTTCTGTTTAGCCTGTTTACTATAATGCCAGTTTGTGTTTAGCCTGTTGACTATAATGCTAGTTTGTGTTTAGCGTGTTTACTATAATGCTAGTTTGTGTGTTACTAATGCTAGCTTATGTTTTAGCCTATTTACTATAACACTAGCTCATGTTTTATCCAGTTTTCACTGTTATTTGACTCTCTCAGTGTGCTGTGGGTTTTTTTTTGTGTTATGTAGCAGTGTGAATGTTTATTTTTTGTGAGGTGAGGAACAGAAACATGTGACATCGTGCGTGAGACCCAGTGAGGGAGACAAACGGCTTTTCTCAGCAGGTTGTCGCATAGAGAAAAAAGGACCATCTGTCTGTAGGTGGGATGGAAAGTGTGTGAAGCAGGCAGATGGAGAGATGGAACAGGTCGGAGGCCTGGAGATGATCCAGTATACAGAAATAAATCACACTGGTTAAACACTTCCTGGGTCAAAAGGTCACTGGCACGGTTTCATCCATCTGTCTAATGTGAACTTTAAATTTGTGCATTACAGAGGCTTAACTTAAAACCAACTTAAGATAAAAAAGGGACATAATTGTGTGTTTACTTTTTAAACAGGCTTTAAAAGGGCTAACAAACAAAAACACAAGATACAAGATGGTGACATGCAGGCAACGGGTACTTCAGGCCCAGAAATATGGTGCAGTTGCTTACTTGTAGTCAGTTTGCATTAGAAACACTGGAAACATGATTTCTGTCCTCATAACCTGCTTGAAAACAAGGATCAAGAATAGGCTGTTAGAGGAACTACGTGACCTCAGACTACATGAACGGGGCCCTGAGACCATGTCATTGCCTGAAGCTCCCAGCCTGGAAAGGGACACTGAAAACCTTGCACAAGAAAGCAGAAGCGAGGCAAGTATGCGGGCATCCATGCTATTCCCAGCTCCCAACTAACCCATGACTTTAATTGTAATGCCTATCTCCCGGATGCACTGAACAACAACTATCCATGGTCTGCAACTGGATCCTGGAGACCCTAGTCCATTGAGATCAGCAACACCACCACACACCAGCAGTCAATGTACTGCTGCCTCCTAACATTCACCTGGACTAATCAAGCCCTTCCCAACACCGACTCTAGTTGATGACCATCACTGCACATCTGCACTTTAAAATGGTGCTATGATACAATTTTTTCTATGTCCTGCTACACTTTTCTCCATCCTTTCTTTCTACCCAGTTATATGATTTCATGTTATCAAGTCACAGTTTATAGACAACTGGTTTTTCTATCCAACACTGTTCTGTTGTCTTGTCTGGTTAGCATGCACTGCCCTGTATATTACTTGAGTATTATTTTGGGTATTTATACTTTACTTGAGAGTTACTTGTATACTTGAATACTTGTACTCTTAATTGCACTTCCAAAAAAAGTAGAATAAAATAAAATGTACGTTTTGCTCCTTACATTTTTATTTAGTCTCACTACAAATCTCAAAGGTCTCTTCTTCTCTTATCCAGCCTTAGCCCGGACGCTACACGTCAATCAAATGGGCTCAGTTAAGCATCTAATCAAGTTCATTAATGTAGAAAAAAATCTATCAAGAATTGTGGCAGTTCGTCATCTGCTGTGACTTTCTCATGCTACACAGTGTAGTTAGTGCTATAGCTATACTTGTGCGTCTGAATATGGATAATCTACCAGACTGCAGTGTAGAACTTGAGCATGAGCGCCCCTGGCCCTGTCTCAGGAAAATATTTCAATATGCTGAAGTAAGCAAAGACTTGTATAAAATGATGCATCTCTATTACCTCCATAGGAGGCATGTACTCCATCTAATTTGAAAAAAGCATGTTGAGGTAAGTTTTGCTAATTTGCTAACATTAACTGGACATATTCCCTATTATTAAGTAAGCCTAAACTAAGTTTTTTTTTTTTTGCTAATGCCAGTTTAGACTAACATCACTTCCAGCAGATAATGTAAATGGCCTTGGCAGCAAGTCAAATTCCAGCTAATAGTAAATGTTTGTTATTTATAGGATATTTGACTTCTGATTAATTCATTAGCAAAGTAGGTAGCATTAGTCATGCATATGAGCAGCAAACTTATAGAGATTTACTTGACATTAACTTAAAACATGACATTAACTTAATTAACTATCTATACTTTTACTAAATATATTTTATCAATGCTTTTTCCACTCCTGCTTAACCTACTGTGTATTTTTTGTCTTGTGTATTTACAGTATATTAAATATTTGCACTCATCTACAAACTGTTGTGTATTTGCATGTTGTGTAGTCCTGTGTATGTTCTGCTGTGCTGTTATTTGTTGAATCATGGTCCTGAATAACCATATTTGCTCCAATTAAATATGACTTATATAGAGGAATGATAATAAAACCCTCTTGAGAAGATTCCACTCTTTTTATATTCCCCACTTTAGAACTCTAAATTTTCTGAAAGCTCCATGTCATGATATAATGTTGATGTTTCTTAACATCACCAACACATCTGAGGTAAATGTTAAAATATGGAGTCTTTCCTTAGCATTTATCAACACATCTGAGGTAAACGTTGACATACAGACTTTCTTTTCTTAGTAATTTACCAGTAAATATGAGGTAAATTTTAACATTTGGAGTCTTTCACAGCTATTTTCCAACATATCTGAGGTAAATGTTGACATGGAATCCTTTCTTATTAAAATTACAAACACATCTGAGGTAAATTTTGACATACAGAGTCTTTTCTGAGATAATTCCCATCAACTCTGAGGTAAATGTTGACAAACTGAATCTTTCCTTTGCTATTTACAAACATATTTGAGGTTAAAACTGACATATTGAGTCTTTTCTTAGCTATTTACTATCAGAGCTGAGGTAAATGTTGACATATGGAGTCTTTTCTTAGTAATTTACCAACACACCTGAGGTAAATGTTGACATATTAGTCTTTTCTTAGTAATTTACCAACACATCTGAGGTAAATGTTGACATATGGAGTCTTTTCGTAGTAATTTACCAACACAGCTGAGGTAAATGTTCACATATGGAGTCTTTTCGTAGTAATTTACCAGCACAGCTGAGGTAAATGTTCACATATTAGTCTTTTCTTAGTAATTTACCAACACATCTGAGGTAAATGTTCACATATTAGTCTTTTCTTAGTAATTTACCAACACATCTGAGGTAAATGTTCACATATGGAGTCTTTTCTTAGTAATTTACCAACACATCTGAGGTAAATGTTCCCATATTAGTCTTTTCTTAGTAATTTACCAACACATCTGAGGCAAATGTTCACATGTTAGTCTTTTCTTAGTAATTTACCAACACATCTGAGGTAAATGTTCACATATTAGTCTTTTCTTAGTAATTTACCAACACATCTGAGGTAAATGTTCACATATTAGTCTTTTCTTAGTAATTTACCAACACATCTGAGGCAAATGTTCACACATTAGTCTTTTCTTAGTAATTTACCAACACATCTGAGGTAAATGTTCACACATTAGTCTTTTCTTAGTAATTTACCAACACATCTGAGGTAGATGTTCACATATGGAGTCTTTTCTTAGTAATTTACCAACACAGCTGAGGTAAATGTTCACATATTAGTCTTTTCTAGGTAATTTAGCAACACATCTGAGGTAAATTTTCACATATGGAGTCTTTTCTTAGTAATTTGCCAACTCATCTGAGTTAAATGTTCACATATGGAGTCTTTTCTTAGTAATTTACCAACACATCTGAGGTAAATGTTCACATATTAGTCTTTACTTAGTAATTTACCAACACATCTGAGGTAAATGTTGATGCATGGAGTCTTTTCTTAGCAATTTATCAGCATATTTGAGGTAAATGTTGACATTCCTGCCTGTTCTGTCTCGTTTCCACTGACTCTGTTTGTACTGTCCCTGCTTTATGGATGCCTGTGTGTCTCAGTGGTTTGTGTGGTGGATTAGCAATGGTACAGTTTATCACACAGCTGTTCTGCCCTCGTGACCGTTGCTTACAATTACCACAGCTGCTGATGAGACGCACAAATAGTGCATAATCTGTGTCCAACAAGGACATCTGTTAAATGACTGGATGCAGAACGGAGATGAATGTGCTCCTGCTGAGGAGGTCATGATAAAAAACTATTCAATTGTATTCCCAAACCGGGAAGTGTTTGTTCATCTCTTTGTCTAAAAAAATTGTTGCCTAGCAACTCCCTAGCAACCTGAGGCTGAAGTGTTAACTAAAAAAACATTGCAATCATTTAAGAAAATCTCTTAAATTCCAACAGTGCATCTGATTCTGAATCTGTTCAATTGTTTTCATTAGATTCCTGAAGATTTAGATTAGGGATCTTTTTTGTTACTATTAAATACCACTGGAACTGAATAGAGCCTTTCATGAGTAGATGAAGCCATTATATAATTAGATAAAAGTTAGCTAAAATGAATTATATAAACCATCAGGAAATTTTTTTTCAGTGTTTGTAGATAGAACTATTTACTGTTGTCAAATACTACACCAAAAATAATAAATAAAAAAAACACCAGGAGAATAAATATACTTCAGTGATAATGTTTATTTGATTAACTCACTTTCAACCAAAATTCCAGATAGAATCTATTAATAGTGACATTATTGTTTATTTACATGCTAATATATCTGCTAACCTGCAGATTCCCATCTAGCGGCAGCTAATTATCTTTATATTGGTCACTCAATAAACAACCAGCTAACTAATTTAGGCTAACTACCCTATTAGCCATTGTAGCTATTAATTTAGCGTATAGCAAGTTAGTTAATTTAACCATTAATTAATTTAACCATAGAATGTGTTTTGTAAATCTGTGAACACAAATGCGACTGTTAGCTATGAGACAAGTGATTTTTTTTTTTTTTTTTTTTTAAAAAGACTCCTTGTTGTGAACATTGAAACATTGATGGTGAACAGAATTGTGGGACTGTTGAATGTAACACTTATGAGATGCTGCCTTCAAATCTGTCCAAACATGCCGCCTACCTAGGGTGCTAGCTAGCTGACTCCAATGGGAACACAATGATATTGTCTAAATCAATATTCGATAATGGAATACAAACCTTTGCCATGAGATTATCCAAAATCTCAGAGTCTTTTTTTTTTTTTTTTTTTTTTTAAAAAGGTAGCAAACCTACTAACATGGAGATAAAAATAAAAGAAAACATCTACTTGTTGCTTGTCCATTTTCTTCACAGAATCATGAACTAGGCCAGGCTGAGAATTTTGCTATTCATAACAACTATCCAAAGCAAAAATGTGCTAGTATTAGTCAGTTTTCCATCATCTTCTGAATGTTCTTGATGATATTTATTTACTTATGCACGACATTATAAAGTAACTTGTACTCACGCCACTGAGGTTGACATCGTTCTTTCCTCCACGTTTGAACTGGCTGGTGATTTGGCAGAGGACGGAGTGGCCACGCCTCCGAGCGGCAATGAACCGAGAGCTGCTGCGCTTCCTGCTCTGATGCTTATCATCTACACACAAAATATAGTGAACTCAGTGAATGTCAGCATGTTATTTTCCTAAAACAGCGCAAGTGATGTATTCCTCTTATATCACTTATGTTATAGCAGCTAGAAACAGTTTTCCCTCAACAGACTCTCTTTTTTCTCTCTCTTGAAGCTAACAAGACAAAAATATGCTGCTTGTCATGTTAAAGTGTAAAATCCTTACTTAGTTACAGCTTTACCTCTCACACTGGAGACTCCTTCCATAGAAGTTATAAAAAATAAATGTTTCCTTACAAAACAACTTCACCATATCAACGTTTTGTTTTTGTCTGTTTACGTGAAACATGCATCGTACAAGTCACTGCGAATGATAACGTATTAGAACGTGTGCATTAACATAAACCTGTGATTTGCAGCTGCACTAATGTCAGATCTGCTGTTATAGAAAATTAATCAACACCTTCTGACCAATCAGAATCCAGAATTCAACGGCGCTGTGATGTTATATAAGTTTATTAATCGTTGTGAGGTCAGATTCGGGCCGTACCGTCTCTCCTGCTGCCGTGGTGGCTCTTTCCGTGCGAATCCGTCACGTCTTTAAAGGAGAAAAGGAAAAGCACCATCTCTCCTTTCTCGTTCTTTATGGGAACGATATCCAGTAGACACCAGAACGACGTTCCTGTTACACAAGACAAGACAAAACAACACAACACAACACACAGTAAAGTATTAAACCTCACACAGTGACTTTCTGTGGTGAGACTATAACACACAACACTCCTCCATCTTCTTCTTCTTCTTCTTCTTCTTCTTCTTCTTCTTCTTCTTCTTCTTCTTCCCTTTCCTGTGCTGAGTGCAGTGTGAAGTGTTTAATGTGCAGAGCTGACCAATCGACAGCTTCACTTTCTTTTTACTTTTTCTTTCTTTCTTCAGCAACATTTTTCTAACTTCATTTATTTTTTTCTCTTATCACTCCATCACATTCTGTACTTTCTGTACATTCACATTCTTTCTTTCTTTCTTTCTTTCTTTCTTTCTTTCTTTCTTTCTTTCTTTCTTTCTTTCTTTCTTTCTTTCTTTC
>CM074956.1:1261139-1272274 GCA_037577455.1 Pangasius macronema
CAGCAAGGGATCAAATACTTTTTACTCTCACTGTATATATATAGGGGATTTTTTTGGATGCTCGGGGCACACAACTCCGCATCAGTTATTTTCTGGATTTTCATTTTGATATTCTGTCTCTCCATGTTAGAATACATCTACCATTAATAATATAGAATGATCATCTCTTTATTAGTGGGCAAACCAACAAAATCAGCAAGGGATCAAATACTTTTTACTCTCACTNTCTCTCTCTCTCTCTCTCTCTCTCTCTCTCTCTCTCTCTCTCTCTCTCACACACACACACACACACACACACACACTTTTTAAGATGATTTTCTGAGCTCCTCATTCAGATTATTAAAATCACCTTCATGTAGTTCACAGTTCAAACACTCCCTTTAAAACTTGGGAGATAGAAAATACAGACTGAAGAAACAGATCATGTTTTGGTTCTTTGCTGTCAAATGAAATACGATGTAACAAAAGAAAGAGACAATCAAAAAATGAGAAAATAAAAATAGACTAATCCGATGATATATGAATGAGCAGAGCATTGAAATCAAATACTGAAATAATGAAACAGGAGTCTAGTACTGCCAATATCACGCTTTTAATTCGCTATTTTGAGTATTTTGAGCTATCTGATGTTTTGAATTAATAAAATAATGGCAGTGCTTTTGTTAATTCAATGCTCTCTCTCTCCTGTAAAGAAAACGTTCCCATGTTTTGAAGGATAAGCTCAGTGACCACTCACCTTACACTTACAGCTCACTTGAATTTACTTCATATTTTATCCATAAAAAGGCAGTTCTCAAGAGAGCGATGCCTCTGAGTAACAATTACGCAGATGTCTCTGAGTAATCGTGTCAGGAATGGGTAGTAGAAGTGGATGCAATTGCAGGACCATGTTTATTTGCAGTGAAACAAATGAGACACAAAGACTATGAAACATGAACGCGATACGCAGACAGGTGATGACGGCTAAAGACCGACAAGGAGTGCTATGCAACATGTGACTTAAATACCCGTGATAACTGGACAACAACGTGATTCAGGTGCTCGTAGTCATGTGACCTGCAATGACTGATGGGTGATGTAATCTGTGAAAAATTAAGATGATTTCACGCAAGAAAAATGAGCTTAACTCTTCTGAAAGAACGTTCAGAATCAAGAGTAACTGAGACACACCTCTGTGTTAGAGGGAAAGAAAATGCTAAAGTAACTTCTGAATTGCACCTAATTCTGTAGTTACATCTGAGATCTAAATACCTATGTGTGTAATTCCAGCATAAGAACTGGCAGGTGACCAACATCAGAAGAAAATAGGGTAAACATTAAAAAAAAAAAACCTTGATTGCTCCTTATGCATGCATCCTCACTCTTTCTAATCACACTATTACCACAAATTTAGTCCCATTTACAATCTGATTCTCTCTCCTGGTCACACTGAGGGACACGTTAATGCAGTTACAGCGTGATTTGGAAGCTCGATGCCTTCAGTTCACTTATAACCTACCAGAGGGAGGATGTGTAGGCTTCACTCATCATGAATCCTCCCTTCACGTTTCGCCAGAAAGCAGCCCAAGTGTAAAATGTAGGGTTTAAAATGTACTCTACTGTAGGTCTGACTGATGCTGAGTGACATGCTAAAGTGGATACTCCATGATTAAGAAGCTGGAGGCGCTCCATTCACACATGCGCCCTTCACTCTTCCTAATTGGCGACGAGAAAAAAAAAAGGCCCAAATTTAGCTAAGGTCCCAATCTGGCCTCTCTCTCCTGCCACTCTGAGGGACACTAAGTGACACGTAAAGCTGTTAGTCAGTGCTAGCAATGGAGGCAAATTGGTATCTATCAACTAAACTGTCCAGAAAGCGCACAGAATTTAATACATTGAATGATCATCAATCCCCCAGCAAAGGTCACTGTTACTATTCTATTTATTAGTCCCTTGTCTTTTTTACCTTCTGGTTTGTTTTCATTCTGCTCATGATAATATGAACCAAAATAAGGGGGAAAAATGTTGTCATGTCAGAAAAAAAGCAACGTTTCTGCAAGTTTTAGGAAAGTTATCAAGTTCCTAGCCCAGGTACAACCTACAGACACGTCCTGGTCATGTGACCTAACAATCAAGTGTGGTCCCGCCTCCTACAACAAGTGCTTAGAATAACAATCAACAATCAGTGTGTATTAAAATGAGGTGTGGGTGGTATGCATTTAGTAGTTTTAGTATGAACAGCATGTGCACATCATCACGCAGCTCATCACTCATTATATTAACACACATATGTCTGGAAAACTAATCCTGTCCAAATATTACTTAAGATCCATATTATCCATATCATTGTTGACTTGTGATGGATTCCAATCTTTTATCATCTCCACAGCTCAGGTAGATATGAATGTTTTTCCTCCTAATTTAAGTCCTGAGCTCAGTTATGACACATCCGCATACCACCTTTCCTTCCCGATCGATGATGACATTTTCCATCCTGAAAGCAGCTCGACTCGGATGTTTTAACTGTACGCTCGCACCGCTAGTCATTAAAACAACTCGGCTATCACTTTGGGAGATATAAAGTGACATGTTAAAGTTGTTATTGTGTGATTTAGGAAGCTCAGGGTGCTTCGACTTTGCTTACAGCTGATCTCCTGGCAACTAGATGAAGCTATTTTGAGCTGCACAGAGACTCCCGCTGCTGCAAGGAAGGATGTTGCTCTGCCTTGAGTGTGCGTGTGTGTGTGTGTGTGTGTGTGTGTGTGTGCAGCTGTCTTTGTGAGAAGCAAGCACACAGGCAGAGCCAGAAGCAGATGCCATCTTTCCTTCTTCATTTATCTGCTCCTACAGTTGCACTTTCAAAGGAAACATCGTGAGAAATGGTTTTGTCTTATTAACTTATTAGTTCAACAGCGAGAATAAAGTGAGGCAGGTGACAGATAGCTTCTATAACACAAGTGAGCATCTGACCAACCTTGTGTTTTTCTCTCTCTTGAAGTTAACAAGACAAAAAAAGAAGAAAAAAAAAGCTTGTCATGTTACCGAGAAACCGAAAAGCTGAAAAAGATGTCGGAAAATCTAAAACTGCAGCATTACCTCTGACACTGGAGACTCCTTCCATTAAAGTTCAATAAACATCTCCTTACAGATATCAAGTGATTAAACGTGTTTTCGAATCTGTTTATGTGGAGCGTCTGCTGTCAAAGTCCCTGCAAATGAGCTGTTGCTATAGAAACGATAACGTATTAGAACGAGCGCATTAATATAAACCTGTGATTTGCAGCGGCACTACTGTCAGAGATAGATAGATAGATAGATAGATAGATAGATAGATAGATAGATAGATAGATAGATAAACACCCATCCACCCTAACCCCACTTCAACACTTCTTGTGTTCATGTGTTACCATTAATGTACATGATGTTGCATGTAGTTATTAATTTTTTATTATATTTATTTGGCATCTTTTTTCTTTCTTTCTTTTTTTTTCCACTTTACATTTTGTTTAATTCCTAGTTCTCTTGCTCTGTTGTATGTTGCTTTGGCAATACAAAATATTTTTATATTTTATTTATATATTTAACCCAAGCCAATAAAGCACACACTGAATTGAATATCTATCTATCTATCTATCTATCTATCTATCTATCTATCTATCTATCTATCTATCTATCTATCTATCTAATTTGTCCATTGTGGAGGAGTGCTGTTGTGTAAAACGAGCACAAACACTGCTGACACCTGACAACCGCTCCCATGAGCCCACCTCACAGGTACACAAACAACATGAGGAAGAAACAGTTAGTGAGACACAGAGAGAGAGAGAGAGAGAGAAAGAGGGCGAGAGAGAGGGAGGGAGGGAGAGAGAGAGGGTCCTCTTCGCACTCGTTTTTGTTTTAACAGTAATCTCACGTGGCCTTTTCGCGTGTCTCTAATGCATCTATGCTGATCAAGCAAGTTGACTGTAGCAGGGTTGCCAAATCTGCCAAAAGCAACCCAATGCCATGTCAAAACCAAACCCATTAATACTAATATTAATATTAATATTAATACTAACTAATACCAAAACTCATTTATATTATATCTAGCAGTTGGACACACGCTAAGCTTAGCCTTAACCGAAAAGCACAACAGCAAATTCAGATTACCTCAAAACAGAAAGGGGCGGTCCTTACTGGACATGCTCGCTGATGATAGGACACGGCATATGACTATCACAAGGGAAAAGAACTGCACTTTTTCAGTCTGTTATCTAGTTACATTATAATGATATTTAGTTCTTTTGCATTTTTTTTTTTTGCCCGATGATGAATATGAGTATGAGTACATGTGTTTTGGTAATCGCTGATTTTAATACCGATACTGATACAAATAATGAATAACCGTCTGAGTATTAATCAATCACAGGACATCTTATTGAGCTTTGTTTATGTTAGTTGTTGTCGTGCACTGCTAGCAGTGAACCCCTCATGCGGAGTTTTAGGTTTAAGACCTTGTGTTACAGTTTGTTAAACAGAGGGCAGAAGATGACCTAGCTGAGCGCTCAGAGCAGTGTTGGGATTAAAAAATGAGTCCAAGGTGCCGTGAATTGCATCTTGACTCATGAGGAAAGTGTAGACCCTGGCAAGCAAGGGGAAGTCTGGCAAGTCTCAGTGCTCGCTGAACTGAAGTGCTCTCACATACAAAGGTTTCTCTACACGCTGCTCTGAGCTCATGAAAACCTTTGCGTAAGCACAATTCATGACACCTTGCGTATGAATAGGAATGATTGCATATGCATGGCCTGATAACAACAAACATGAATAAAAGTATCAGTCGATTCATTTCGGCTCATATTTCCTCTTCGAGTATGCCCACCTCATAATTGCGATATTTCTGACAGCAATGGAAACAACAGAGTGTGCACAGACAAACTACTCACTGAGCTAACATAGTGCAGGTGTACACAATCAGGTAACACGGCAATGACAGGACAGGGGCGGAGTTACTGCTACCACTTCAAAGTAGATGTATTTGAAGCATGTTACTGAGTGGGGTCAGGGGCTCAAGTTCCACACTGCAGTCTGGTGGATTATCCATCTTCAGATGCATATGGATAGATATAGCGCTAACTAACATCTGGAACATCTGTAAAACCACCACGCAAGGAACCGTAAACTCCTCCATCCTGAAGATGTCAAGTAACTTCAAGTAACAGCTTCACCTCTGACTGACGCTGGAGACTCCTTCCAAAGATGTTATATAAATAAATGTCTCCTCAGATAATATCAACACTTATTTTTTAATCTGTTTATGTGAAACGTCCGCTGTACACGTCCCTGTGAACGAGCTGTTACTATAGAAACCATAACGTATTAGACGTTAGACACTTTAATATAAACCTGCGCTACTGTCATCTTCTGACCAATCACAATCTGGAATTCAGTTCAGTGTTTTTTTATGACGTTCTACAGGAAATGAGACACTAGTCATAAGCTGAATCTTTTATTTATTTTCAGTTATTGTTTTTTTTAATATATATATTCTATACGTATGTTATAATATGCAAATTTTATGCAAATCATCAAACCAGTTTCTTTCACAGTAGTACACTCTCAGTGAGAGTGAATTGAAAGTAATTACCGTGTGTGTGTGTGTGTGTGTGTGTGTGTGTGTGTGTGAGACTCACGGGTGCCGTCGAAGCGAGTGGCGATGGTGTCCAGGAAAGTGTTTTGTGGGGCGAGGAGCCCCTTCATCACCGGCATGGCGGGGACACACGACCTGTCTGTCTTCCTGTCAGTGTGTCTCAGACTCTCGGTGTCTCTCTGTCTGTCTGTCTGTCTTTCCCCCCTTTTCGCTCCTCACTCCATCCTCTGAGTCGAGGGCACCGGTTTGGACTGAACTACCCCATGGGGTAAAAAATAAAGGAGGGATTCCCCTCGTTTCTGTTCAAACTGTTTCTTCCTCTCGTTCTCTCTTCCTCCTCTTACCTTTCTTCTTGGAGAAATAGAGTGAGTTCTCAGAATTACTCCGATCTTCAATCCATCCTTCTGTCCTCCTTTGTGTCCTTTATCAGTTTCCCTCGTTTTTTTGTCCTTGTCCTCTTTCTCTGCACCGTTCGCTCTGTCGCTTATCCGCTTGAGGTGTGGTGTCTCTGTGTGCGTCTTTACACCTCACTGCCTCACTGCTCCACTTCCCTCTGCTACTCTCTCGCTCTCTCTCTCTCGCATGCACTCCTTCTCTGTCTCTCCCTCCCTCCTTCTATTGCTCCTTTTCTCGCTCTCCCTCTCCTTCAGCTCTCTTCCACTCTCTTTCTTTGTCTCTCTCTCTCTCTCTCTGTTTCTTTCCCTCTGTCTCTCTCTCACTTTCTCTGTCTTTGTCCCTCTTACTGTCTCTCTCTCTCATTCATTATCTCTCTCTCCTTACCTCTGTCACATCTTCTCTCGCTCCCTCTCTCTGACCTTCTCTGTTTCTTCCTCCCTCTTTCTAACTCTTTCTCCTTTGCTTTCTTCTTCTATTTCTATCTCTCTCCCTCCCTCTCTCTTTCTTTTTCCCCACTATGCCTGTCCCTCTTACTGTCTGTCTCTCTCCCCTCTTTCTAATGCTACTTTTCTCCCCACCTCTCTTTCTTCTTCCATCCCACCTTAATTCTCTCACACCCTGTATTTCTTTGTCTCTTTCTCCCTCTATCTCTCCTTTCCTCACTCTCTCTCTCATGCTCTCTTTCTCTCTCTCTCTGTCTCTCTGTTTTTTCTGTCTATCTCTCTCTCACTCTCTTTCTCTCTGTCAGTGTAGTTTTCAGCAGTTACAGCTTCACCAAAGCACAAAGACATTTTATACAAATCAATCAATCAATCAATCAATCAATCAATCAATCAATCAATCAATCAATCATTACAGAGTGGAAAGGTCAATCAGAACTGTGTGTGTGTGTGTGTGTGTGTGTGTGTGTGTGTGTGTGTGTGTGTGTGTATCACTCTATCACACATTGTGCCTCACACTGTGCTGCCAGAGCAGTGCTCTGCTTCTGCTCAGTGTGTGTGTGTGTGTGTGTGTGAGAGAGAGAGAGAGAGAGAGAGAGAGAAAGAGAAAACGATCCACACACACACACACACACACACACACACACACACACACACACACTGTACTCTTGCACAGATATTTCCATTGGATTGCACTGCGATGTAACTCAGTTCTATGCTCTAAGCACATTTTGTGGTTAAAGTGCGCCTTTTGTTTGGATTTTGTAAAAATTTGTATCTGTTTAATAATCTGCATCACTCGTTTATTAACTCTCCCTCTTTTCTTCACTCTCTCTCCTCCTGTCTCTCGTTCCTCGTTACGTGTCTCGCTTTCTCTTTGTCCACATCTTTTATATCTGTTTTTTCATCTGTGATGCTCCATGTGTGTGTGTGTGTGTGTGTGTTCTGCAGAACTGAACCGAAGTGCTTGCACGGAAACTCACACACACACACACACACACACACACACACACACACACACACACACACACACACAGACGTCGGCGACGGTGTCCTTGACGACCTTGTTCCCCCAGGGTCTCTGTTTGTGTGTGTGCGTGTGTGTGTGCGTGTGTGTGTGATTTACCTCCCGCTGTTGTAGGTGTAGTTCCAAATGAAAGACTTGTGCCATATTAATGCACAATTATGTAAATGGGATGCGCAGCACATTAAATATTGAGACGTACTTCAGCGGAGGTTATTAAGAGTCCTGAGTCGGGATGAACAGGACGTTTAGCTTTGTTTCCTCACACCGAGTACCGCACACACTCAACACATCTCGTCACATTGAATACTTATTCATTAATATGCATTTATTCATGTGTGTGTGTGTGTGTGTGTGTGTGTGTGTGTGTGAGTACACACTCTGCTGTAACAGACTGAGACACAGGACATTCATCTACACTTTTTTTATTAATGATGTTAAAAGCTCCCTCTTGGTTATCCCGCAAACTTGAAACTCGGAAAGTTCTGAGTCGGAGTTGTGTGCTTTGTGTGTGTGTGTGTGTGTGTGTGTGTGTTTCCATTCCATTATTCATTTGAATATTAAAATTAATAACCCCCAAATCTCAGGATTTAGATAAAAAGCCTAACTATCTAGCTGAAACCTAGCTGGCGTAGCTAATGTTCGACACATGCGTACTACACGACACACGCACAAGCTGATGTCAGTGATTCTTGTAACTTTTAAAGTAATAAAATTATCTTTTCACAATCATTTACATTTGAAATGTGTGTTAGGGGAAAATATGGTGACATTTTCACCGCTCTGTTACGTCCGCTGTTCCTTTTGGAGCACAGAGAGGAAACACCAGTAACTGTCCTCGCTACTGTGTGTGGGTTTTGGGATAGACTGATTTCATCAGCTTTAAAATGCAGATCCAAGGATTTAAACGAGCGGTAAACTGCCAAGTTGCTAAATTTACTCTTCGTTTCTGTTGCAACTGTAAGGGTTTAGATTAGTGTTAGCAACCTGAACCCTTACAGTTACAGCAAATTAGTACCCCCGGGTTAGCGACTCCTGTGTACTTGATGTCTTTTCAGGAAAGTAGCACACCAAATTCCCAAGCTGTATTGCATAAGACAGGCTTCTTGCAGCTTGCTTGTGCTAGCAAATTTAGCAGATGTCATTTTTTTCCCCTTTGTCTGAACACACAGAGCCACCAGAATAGAATTGACGACGTCAGGCCTGTGGAGAAAATGGGGCACCGCTAAAAATATTAGCCCACTTCCACAGAGCAGCGAGCAGAGCACAAAAACATGGCAGTGGACATGGACGGCTCACAATACATTCTTTAAAAAATCCCGAAACACAGCGTGTCCCCCAGAACCTGAGGGAAAAGTCCAACTGCAGCTCTTTAGAGAGTTCACGCTCACGCTCTGTGCTAGGTTAAAGACATCTCCCCTCTTTGCACTGGTCCTTATTTATCTTCATATACTCATTTTTATTAGCTTTATGTATGTAATAATGTAATAATAAACACATAACATTTGCACAAAGCTTTATATTATAAAATAGTATAATATAACAGTTTTCTTTAAAAACTAAGTGTGTAAAAGGGCGCAGTAAAAGCTCAGAGTTCGGATCTGGCGCCATCTTGTGGAGAAACCTCCTAACTGCCTGACGGAACCGGAAGTGACGTATTCATTGTAAATCCGCTGGAAAAAAACAGTTGCTACTCTTCTGAAGCCGTTTCATAATTATGATTATGAATCTGTAAATGATTAAAAATTATCGTGACAATATTGAGTTACCTCAACAGAAATATATAAATAAACCATTAGACAGTAAACATTAGCTAATAACACACCTTTAGATTGATTGTATTCTTTTTAATGAATTAGGAAAAAGAAAAACTTGATAAATCTACATATTATTATTATTATTTAGCTATTTTGCATAATCATGCATAAATACTTGTTTTGTCTAGGAATATAAAATATTTCTGTACGTTATTTTTGTGCCATAAAATACTAATGCTAAGTCCAAATGCTAAGTGAGTAAACTTTTAGCTATTTTCTGTCCATCAAATACGATTACGCTTATTAAAAGCGCTGTTTATTTGTTTGTTGTTTGTTTTTCATCGCAGGCGTTACCAGGATACAGCATACGTGCTTTCGTTCCGTAATTTACATTGGCTCGTACTGATTGGCTAGCTCTCTGTTTACCCGAGTTACCCGGATCCGGAAGTAGGTCTTCACGTCAGAAAAGAAGGCCAAAACAAGGGGTTCATTTTCCCACCTATATTCCAGGAAACCCCGCCCCTCTTGGCTGATTGGCTAATAATGTCCGGCTTATGCGCTCTGATTGGTTTATACTTTGCGTTGACGGGCAGATCGTAGAGTTTGGTTCTGAAACTAGCCAATGGTAACGCAGAAGTCGGGGTTTGTGTGAATACGGGTGGGGAAAAACACCGGGAGGAAAAAAACTGTCATGTTTTGACAAGGAAACAAGTGAAAGAAAAGTCTGACGTCTTGCAGTGTGAATATTAACAAACGCAATTCGTCCATCTTCACTTAAAGTGAAAATAAGCGCTAAGGTGAGTGTCTTACAGCTTATGCTGTCTTTGGCTAAATTGAGTTTAACCTAGATAGCCTGTTAGCTAACATTAGCTATGTTAGCTACTAGCCTGTGAGTTAGCGCTCCGTCTGAACTTTAATAACATTAATAAACTTTTAATAAAATGAGCAGATTACATTGAAATTAAACACTTATTGAGTTTTGTAATGTAAACGTGATGCCAGCTATGCCTCAGATATATGTCACTGGCTAAGTCAGCAAAGCTAGCTAGAGCGCTAACTAGCACTAAAACAACAAGATTGTTTAATTAGCCCTTAAAAGTTTAGTCGAGGAGGCTCCCACCGGAAGTTACGTCACTTGGTAATGGGTTTATGATAATGATCGTGTCTCAGAGTAGCGTGTGAGTGGAAGAGTTGAATTATTAACACTTTATCAGCTTTTCTCACTTCCCCAATCCTGTGTAGAAACAGGGCTGAGCTGATGTATCGCTCGTGCGATATACCGCGATCTGGAAGCCTGAACTTGTGTTAAAACTGATAGTAACTAGAAACGGATAAAAAGTGTACTGTCAGTCTGTAGTAAATAAAAATCTGTGTAGGTCTCCTGCAGTGAGCTCACCTTGTTGTTCCAGACTGATCCCGCCTTCTCGTCCTGTTCCTGTCTGAGCGTCTGGACTCGGATCCACATCGTCAGCGCGTCGTCATGGCGGGTCGACCCAACGGGCCGGCCGCGGGGAACAAGATCTGCCAGTTTAAGCTGGTTCTGCTGGGCGAGTCGGCCGTGGGGAAGTCCAGTCTGGTCCTGCGCTTCGTCAAGGGCCAGTTTCACGAGTACCAGGAGAGCACCATCGGAGGTTCTTGCCCGCTGACCGCTTCTGCTCTTGTCACCTGTATCACTGCATTGAGGTGATTAATGGACTAATCCCAACTCTCACTGTTTTGTGTCTAGCGGCGTTCCTCACACAGACCGTGTGCCTGGATGACACGACAGTCAAGTTTGAGATTTGGGACACAGCCGGACAGGAGCGCTACCACAGCCTGGCCCCGATGTACTACAGAGGAGCTCAGGCGGCCATCATCGTCTACGACATCACTAACACCGTGAGAGGACACTCACTCACTCACTCGTTCACTCA
>CM074956.1:1272374-1282678 GCA_037577455.1 Pangasius macronema
TCTCACTCCAACTCTCTCTCTCATTCACTTACTCACTCATTCACTCACTCATTCATTCACTCACTCGTTTACTCACTCTCACTCCAACTCTCTCTCTCATTCACTTACTCACTCATTCATTCACTCCAACACACTCACTCACTCACTCATTTATTCTGAGTTTGTGTGTGTTTGGGTGTGTGAGAGACTTTGTGTGGGTGGGTATGCGTGGGTGTGTGTGTGTTTGGGGGTGTGTGTGAGAGAGTTTGTGTGTGTGTGTGTGTGTGTGTGTTTGGGTGTGTGTCTGATTCTGCTTCCTGTAGCTCACAGTGATCACAGAGGTGCCGTTCTTTGGGTTTATAGCTTTTAGTGTGTCTTCAGTTTCTAAACTGTGATCATGTCAGAATTTGTCTTTTTTCAGGTTCTTGTTCTTCAGATTTTCATCTAATTGGATTTGTGTGTTTAGTGTTTAGTTTGGTTTGGGATTTAATTTCATTTTTCCATGGTTCAGTGTTCATGTTATTTAAACTTGTTTCACATGTATTCAGTCTGGATTTGGGGTGTGTGTGTGTGTGTGTTTGGGTATGCGTGTGTGTTTGGGTGTATGTTTGGACGTGTGAGTGGGTGTGTGTGTGTGTGTGTTTGTGTGTGTGTGTGTGTTATTCTCTCATTCCCTCACTCACTGTCTTACTCAGTCTATCTCTCATTTATTCACTATTTCACTCACTCTCTCATTCAGTCACTCAGTCTCTCACTGTGTGTGTGTGTGTGCGCGTGTGTGTGCGTGTGCGTGTGTGTGTGTATGTGTGTTCAGGAAACGTTTGTGCGAGCGAAGAATTGGGTAAACGAGCTGCAGAAACAGGCGAGTCCCAACATTGTCATCGCCCTGTCCGGGAACAAAGCTGACCTTGCTAACAAGAGAGCTGTCGATTTCCAGGTGTGTGTGTGTGTGTGTGTGTGTGTGAGCGCGCGTGTGTCAGTGTGTCAGTTGTGTTGGATTGACAAACTGCCATTTTAATGTTGTGATGTGTGACCTGGAACAGGAAGCGCAGGCATATGCTGACGATAACGGCCTGTTGTTCATGGAGACTTCGGCCAAAACCGCCATGAACGTCAACGAGATATTTATGGCTATTGGTAAGTTGAAACACACACACACACACACACACACACACATACACACATACACACACACACACACACACACACACACACACACACACACAATGCCAACCATTTTAGACAATTTTGCATGCACACTTTGTTATTAATTGCTGTACGTAGCATGTTTTTCCTAGTATAAGGAAGAAGGTAAACAAAGGGCGGAGCTTAAGTTAAATCTCATCAGCCAATCACAAACCTAATAACTGCTAACTTTTCAGTTTTGCGTTCTCTGAAATAAAATCCGTACTCAACTCACGCTATAGACGCATGGTGCTACCTGATTGTTTCATTGGCTGATCAGATTTAGCTTTAGCTCCGCCCCCTATCTGACTTGTTGGATCGGAGAATCTGATTGGCTGGAAGCCCCTTGCTGATGCTAATTTGCTCACTCCATGCACTTCTTTGTCCTACAGCGAAGAAGCTGCCGAAGAACGAGCCTCAGGCTGGGGGAGGCGGGGCGAGTGGGCGGGGCCGAACAGGCGTGGACCTCCAAGACTCCGCCCACCAGAGCTCCTCAGGCAAATGCTGCAACTGATTCGCTGATTCATTGATTCTGGTAGCAATGGGTCCAAACAGAATGCAGAGGAGCTGAAGATGAGCACCTGGCCTTTATGATGATGATGATGATGATGATGATGAGTCCTTCAGAGATTATGTTTTTGATCATTTTTTTCCCCTAAAGAAATCATATAAGCTAGCACTTCCTCTCTGTCTCTCTTGCACTTCCTGTCTGGTTTATCCATATTTTATGAAAATACTAACATGATTTGTGTCTCGAGGCTTGTTTTTAAAACACGATAAAACAGCTGTGAGGTTTTAACGTTATTTAGTTTTTGTCCTTTGTTTGTTGCTTAACGATCTTAATGATGAGCTCATGGCGGGAATCTTACACCCAAATCATTTTGTACACGAGTGAGTATAGTTTTTACTGCAACGGTGGACATCATGGCATTATTATTGGGGTTTTGTGTGTGTGTGTGTGTGTGTGTGTGTGTGTGTGGATGAGCATTACCTCTGACACCTGAAGAAACATTTTTAACGTTGTGGTTTTTCAATCTGTAAAGCGGGAAATAAAAAAGGAGGGAAACATCTGTGTGTAGTGTGCTTCCTCGGTTTGAAACACAGCCACTTCATCTGCACTCCTCATTAAAAATTCCAAGAGTGATGAATATTCATGATTATGCAAATTTGAAAACATAAATAGTGTAATATTGCAAGCTTAGGAAATCAGTCTCTAGGCACAGGTTTGATATCAGAATCAGTCTCGAATGACCTTGACATTTTCTCACCGATTTATTGAACATGTCCGAATATAATGTTACCATGACGACAACCATCTATTCATCACTGATGTTAGCTAGATTAGCAAGCAAGGATAATGTACAGGTTCTTCAACCAGACGTTTCAGGGTAATTCCTCATTACAGTCAATAAAAGCAATGACGGAGGATTTATGACTTCACAAACTGATGAGATATTAATTAACAATAATTATGTAATATCTTGAAATATTGAGATATGTCACTTTCTTGAGATATAACGTGAATAACAAGATAATATCTTGAAATATTGAGATATTACGTCACAACAATGACATAATATCTTGAAAAATTGAGATATTACGTCACAACGATGACATATCTTGAAATATTGAGATATTACGTCATGATAATGAGATATTAAGATATTATAACATAATATATTGACGTAGCGAGGTAGTACCTCGAAATAATGAGATAAAGTAACAACACGAAAAAGCAGCTCTGCGTCCACGGCGCTATAGGAACGCGTTTATCACCACATCGAGTTTCTAGGGGACGCGATTTAGCGACGGACACGCCTCCTCAACGTCTATTGGCTGGTTTTGACAAGCCTCAATCTGATTGGCCAAACAGTGGTCCTTCTCTGTGAGAGTGTCGACTTAAAAACCGCAGGCTGAGTCCTAAATGGTTCTGTTAATTGACATGTAGTGCCCTAGGGAGGGTGTGGAGGTGTTATTTTGCGCCCTATCTAGGGCACCTACCTAGGTAATAGAGAGAGATTTGGGATGCGGATTTTGCTTTCACGAGGACTTATAGGAAACCGGATGCTCTGTAAGAGCTAACTGTTATCGCTGTATTTATGTATAAGATAGTTACATGCATTTTTATGTAAACATTTATATGACACAGTTTGTGCTCGTGCTGCTTCCGGTTCCACATCGATGAGGTTTTGTCCTGCTAGCACATTTAGCTTGATTAGCGGCTAGCGCGCGCAGGTAGGCACACACTCGGCTTTAACGGGTTTTTGTGTGTTTAGATAAATAATTAATAAATTTCTCTGATTATCCGCTGACTCTGAGATGTCCCAGACATTAAAGTTTAACTTAATACGAGCAATTAAACGGAGTACTGATGTTTATTAAGCGCTAGCTGCTGTTTGTACACTGTTAGCCTGTTAGTTATTTAACCTGCTGTAGTGGGTGCTTTGATAATAAAGTGCGCGTGCGCGTGCGTGTGCATGAATTTGCATGATTAATCTGTCCTAAAAGCCCTTAAGCTTCTTTCCCGCGAAATGAGTTCAACAGGGCAGCAAGTGTTCCGATAGTCTGTGCACCCTGTGTAGCACACTTGTTTCTCTGATCCTTGTTTCATGCACTATGTAGTGTACTACAAAGGGATTATGCACTCTATATCATGCCTTATATGTCCAATGGACAGCTTATGTCCACCCTACATAGTGCACTGTATGTCCCCTTGCACAAGTGCACTATATAGGGTGTGAACTAATGACTTACGCCTTCTATGTAGTGCACAATACATTCCATAAGGTACTATTTTGGAATTCAGCACCCCAGTCCATTACACAGGGCATGATATGACAGGTGCACCCTACGTAGTGCACTACATATATAAAACTGAAGGCTGTTTATGGGTTCAGGAACCTAGTGCATCTAGTTGTGCACTAGGTAGGGTGTGAAATAATGACTTGTACACCCTATGTAGGGCACTCTTTGTCCAATAGGGAGCCATGTAAGCTTTCCCTATAGAAGTGCACTACAGTAGTATATGGAATAGGAGCTTATGTACCCTATGTAGTGCACTACATGGGTCCAACTACATATTAGAATGTTCAGGCTCCTCACTCCTCCAACAAGTGCACTATGAAGGGCGTATGCACCCTGTATAGTGACTCATATGTTCTCCAATGCTGTTTGAGAATTGCTCCCTATAGTAGTGCCCTACATAGTGCACACTATGTCCAATGGGGAATGTAGTTTCCTATGTAGTGAAGTGGACTGACTTCTGTGTACTATGTAGTGCACTACTTGTCTTATACATGTGCACTACGAAGGGTGAAATAATGACGTATTACACAAATTACACACTGCTCTCTGTGTAATAGTCTTCATCTTTTGGCCTCGTTTCAGAAGATGTCCTTTCATCCTGGACGTGGATGTCCACGAGGGCGCCCTCCCCCTCAAAATTACCCCCCTGTCCCCCTGCGTTTGCCTCCTCCTCAGTCCCTTGCGCCCTCCGTGCCCCCTCCCTACCCCTATGACCCCTCGACGCCCCACTGTTCCACCTACAGCCCTCAGTGCACCAACACCTACATGTCCAACATGCCGCCTCGTCCCGAATTCCCTCCCTACCCTGTCCCAGCGTCCTCCCAGGGTCCGCAGTGCCCCTTGCGCCCTCCTTTCCCACCCCCGCCCCTGCACCAAGGCTTTCCTGAACCCCCTAATTTCCCCCCGCCCCCTTTGCCTGTCCCTGCAGGTGGCCCTGCCCCCTCTCCAGGCTCGTATCCTTACGTCCCGCCTCCTCCTCCTCCACCCTCGATGCCTCCTTCTGTACCCTTTCAGCCTCCCTACTCCATGAATTACCCCCCTCAGCCCCACTTACCCCCTCTACCTCCTAATTTCTACCCCCCCTCTGAATCCGGTTCCTTCAAACCCATGGAGCATTTCCATCACTTCAAGAGTGACAAGTCGCCCGAACGGCCACGGCGGCACAAAAGCTACGGGTACGGTGGGTACAGCGGGCACGGAGAGCGGCGGGAGCGAGGGCGGAGTCCAGACAGGAGACGACAGGAAGGTGGGCGGTACCGGTCGGAGAACGAGAGGGGACGGACCCCCCCGAGACACCGGAGCCGAGAGCGCAGCAGGTGGGCGAGTCAACCGTTAATCATTTAACCAGTTACCTTTAGAACATCTGTTATTACATACTTGTGACCTGATGTTCACTCGGTTACTAAATCACTAAGTACACGGAGCTACGTTACTTTAATGTTACAGTCGTAATGTTTACCACGATGCATACTTGATTAGTTACAAAACAAAGTAGATAAATGGCTAAACATGTTGCTTGCTTGACTGCATACTAGCCCACTCACATACTACACATGCTAGTGTATTTAAGAACGAGCCTACTTGTGTACAGTAACATTACCTACAGTAATGTTATAACATACAGTAACGTTATTACCTACAGTAATGTTATAACATACAGTAACAATAATTACAGTAACATTATAACGTGCAGTAACTTTATTACCTACAGTAACTTTATTACCTACAGTAATGTTATAACGTACAGTAACAATAATTACAGTAACGTTATAACGTGCAGTAACTTTATTATCTACAGTAACGTTATTATCTACAGTAACGTTATTACCTACAGTAACGTTATTACCTACAGTAACGTTATAACGTGCAGTAACTTTATTACCTACAGTAACGTTATTATCTACAGTAACGTTATTACCTACAGTAACTTTATTACCTACAGTAACGTTATTATCTACAGTAACGTTATTACCTACAGTAACGTTATAACGTGCAGTAACTTTATTACCTACAGTAACTTTATTACCTACAGTAACGTTATTATCTACAGTAACTTTATTACCTACAGTAACTTTATTACCTACAGTAACGTTACAACGTGCAGTAACGTTATTACCTACAGTAACTTTATAACATGTAGTAACGATAATTACGGTGATGTTATAACCTGCAGTAACGTTATAACCTGCAGTAACGTTATAACCTGCAGTAACGTTAAAAACGTGTAGTAACGATAATTACAGTGATGTTATAACCCGGAGATCACTGCACATGCTTTGTGTCTTATTTGCATGTATTGTTACTGTTACAACAGCGAGTCCCTCGCGATGGCAGTGGCCCTGTCGTCTTCGAGAGGAGGTGGCCTGGCGGTGTCCTTTGCTCGGCGCAGCCGCTCAGGAAGCAGAGAGAGAAAGCGTGGACGAATGGAGGAGGACCGGGAGAGAGAGAGAGAAAGAGAAAGGGACAGAGAAAGAGAAAGAGAGCGAGAGAGGGAGAGGAGGGTGGAGGCCGCAGGAGGAAACAGAGAAAGAAGCTACAGAGAGACAGAGGATGAGGAGGAGGAAGAGTTACTGAAGCCGGCGTGGATCCGCTGCACTCACGCTGAGAACTACTACTCCAACGACCCCATGGACCAAGTGGTAACGTTATATCACTGTTTACAATATTTTTACCGTATTGTACTGTATCAATTAACACATTATATATTCTCTTGTTCTTTACTTTAGCTAACATACGTTAACTATTAGTATTAAAATCCTTTCTACATATCTAGATGTTTAGCTAAACGTGTTTGCACTACTGAACTAGCTATGTTTAATTCTGTAGTTTATGGATTTATTAGCTACTCAGCTATTCGCATGCTTCACTTGTCGTAACTCTAGCTAGCAGCATATTTAAAAACTAGCTAACATATGCCAGCCAGGAGAGTTTGTCTACTTATTGAACCCCTCCGACTCTTCCCAGGGCGACTCGACAGTAGTGGGAACGAGTAAACTGAGGGACCTGTACGAGCGCTTTGAGGAGGAGCTCGGACGTCGACAGGAACGCGCCAAATCCTCCCGCCCCAAGTGGGAACCACCCAAAACCAAACTGGACCTGGACCATGGTACGATTCTCTTATAATAATAAGGTTCAAATATTTTTTTTTCAGATTTATGATTAATTCGGTATTAAATAATAATTTACTAACTCATAATTTAGTCTACATGCATACTTGCATACTTGCACACTTACCTACAGAATTCAAGAAATAGTTATTATTAATAGTAAAGGTTTCATCTCAGTCCTGATTCAGGATCGTGTGTGTGTGTGTGTGTGTGTGTGTGTGTTGCAGACGAGAGCTCGAGTGATTCGGAGTGTGACTCGGATGGGGACAGCAGTTGCTCCAGCAGCTCCGACTCTGAGGTGTTTGACGTGATCGCAGAGATCAAGCGTAAGAAAGCGCACCCCGACCGGCTGCACGACGAGCTGTGGTACAACGACCCGGGACAGGTCTGTGTACACACACACACACACACACACACATACACACACACAGTGTTCACACTCACAGGTAGGAGCGGTTACTATAGAAACTATAACATATCGGAACGACTGATCTGCAGCTGCACTACTGTCAGAGCTGCTGTTATGGAAAATGAATCAGCACCTTCTGACCAATCAGAATGCAGAATTCAGCACTGCAGCGGTATAGTGAATATTAAATTGTCATTTCACTCTTCTCTAATGTCTCTCACAAACACACACACACACACACACACACACACACACAGACACACACAGTATATATTTATATACTTTATGTTGAATGTTTATTTATTTCAAAATCACAATTAATTAATAATTACCATGTGCTTATTTGCGTACTTATCTACTTGCGTACTTGCCGCTCTAGTTACTCCTTTACGTGAAATAAGGCACGCATGTTGGTGTCATTATTATGTAATTATGATTATAATTGTAATTATTGTGACATAAGAACTTAAAAGTAGCTTAAAAACGGTACAGTCAAAGTATAACATTAATCTCTTTGGCTTTTTTTCTAATATTAAAAGTGTGTGTGTGTGTGTGTGTCCTGAAGATGAACGACGGTCCGTTGTGTAAGTGCAGCGCTAAAGCCAGACGCACAGGAATCCGGCACAGTATTTACCCCGGCGAAGAGGTGAGCACGTTCATGTGGTATTATTATTATTATTATTATTATTATTATTATTATTATTGTTCCACTGGCCCACAGCCTCCTTTGTAACCCCGGACTCGAGGGGAACACTGAACATCTGAATAAACTGTACAACTGCACGCTTTAGAGGTGCCAATACTTAGTGCCAGATGTCATCATATTAAACATCGACAATTTTGTTACCATTTTTTTTTGTTTTTTTTTCCCTCTTGATTTGTTAACCGTGTAGACAGTGAAGCCGTGCCGTCCAATGAGCAACAACGCCGGCAAACTCTTCCATTACAGAATCACCGTGTCTCCGCCCACCAACTTCCTGGTGAGTCTCCGTCTGTCCGTCATCGCTCTTATTTATTCCTCCGTTCGCCCTCCTTCCTCCTTCTACATCAGTGACATCATTCATGCCGAGGTGAAGCATTTTTTCATGTCATTATTATTCATTTACAAGGCTAATATAATCGAACTGAATATTTGTAGGATATATAAATAAATAAATAAATTAATTAATTAATAAATAATAATAATACTACATTTGAAATGTATAATATTTATATTCAATATTTATTATAATATTTATTGCAACATTTTTTTATTGCACCTTTTATACATTTAAAATGAAGCTCAGAGTTGAAGGAAACAAAAGGTAGTCAAAGATAAAATAGTAAAATAGGCCAATAATAAAAATGTAATTAATAGCAGAAAGAAAAACCGTGCAATAATTAAACTAATATAAATCATATTAATCTACTGGCATCCAACATGCGTCTGATTTGAATTCATAAAAATTCTGAGTTTTTGTTTAAACTTCCCCCATTGACACGTTACTCTAATTTCACTCTGGTTTCCTTTTACGTCACCCACAATGCAGTTCTGCTGCTCACTGCTGAGGGAATCAGCCTAAGGAGAACGATGCAGCAGCGCTTTAGTCTTTTACTCTGTCTGGTTCTCACTGAACATTTAACCGTTTAATGATTTAATTTAAAAATATTTTTTTCTGCTATTAAACGCCATTCTAACTGTCTGTCTCTCTCTCTCCGTCTCTCTCCCCCCCTCTCTCTCTCTCTCTCACTCCCTCTCTTTCTCTCTCCCTCTCTCTCTCTCTCTCTCTCTCTCCCTCTCTCTCTCTCTCTCTCTCTCACTCCCTCTCTTTCTCTCTCTCTCTCTCTCTCTCGCTGTCTCCCCCCTCTCTCTCCCTCTTTCTCTCTCCCAATCTCTCTTCCTCCCTCTGTCTCTCTCCATCTCTCCGTCTTTCTCTCCCCCTCTTTCTCTCTCCCTCTCTCTTTCTCTCCATCTCTCTCCCTCCCTCCCTCTCTCTCCATCTCTCTCTGTCTTTCTGTCTCCCTCTTTCTCTCTCCCTTTCTCCCTCTTTTTTTTCTTTCTCTCTCCCCCTTCTCTCTTTCCCTCTCCCCCTCTCAATCTCTCTCTCTCCCTCCCTCCCCTTCTCTCTCTCTCTCCCCCTCTCCCCCTCTCTCTTTCTCTCTTCCCTCCCCCCTCTCTCTCAGACGGACCGGCCGACGGTGATTGAGTACGATGATCACGAGTACCTGTTTGAAGGATTCTCTCTCTTCTCACACACTCCTCTCACTAACGTAAGAACAGAAATAAAGTATAATATATAAAACCGAACTCCCGAGCGCAGAGGATGTGATTCACACACGTGAAATAGAATTTACATCCACTGCGTTTGGAAGACGCCATTTTGTGACATGACTTGAACAAGTACTTTGTTGTTTACTTGGAAAACAAACCCATCATCCTGCCATGCTAAATATCACCAAAAGCAGAATTTAAGACCCAGAGCAAAGACGTGTGAGGGTTGCACAAACAATGGTGAACACTGATTGGATGTTGAGGACAGGGGTGCTCAGTGATTGGTCAATAGGAACAATGGTGAACACTGATTGGTCGATGGGAACAATGGTGATCACTGATTGGTCGATGGGAACAATGGGGATCGGTGATTGAAGATGGGAACAATGGGGATTGGTGACTGGTCAATGGGGACAATGGGGATCGGTGATTGGTCGATGGGAACAATCGTGAACACTGATTGGTCGATGGGGACAATGGGGATCGGTGATTGGTCGATGGGAACAATGGGGATCGGTGACTGGTCGATGGGAACAATGGGGATCGGTGACTGGTCGATGGGAACAAT
>CM074956.1:1341377-1351608 GCA_037577455.1 Pangasius macronema
ATGGACAGATGTAAAGACAGATGGACAGACGTAAAGACAGACAGACGGACAGATGTAAGGACAGACAGATGGACAGACATAAGCACAGACAGACTTTAATCCACTACAGTGTGACAGGGTCTCTGTTCTGTGACGTCATTGGCTGTTGCCTCACCGACATCGGCCATTTCCTGTACGGAGGCGATGTAGGGGTCTCGGGTGAACTTGGGCTCGTTATCATTAATGTCGTGGATTTTGATGATGAACGTTGACGGCCCCTCGAGGTCTCGCCCTGTCGCTTTATCCACCACCTTCGCACTCAGAGTGTAAGATGCTTTCTCCTCACGATCCAGCCTCCTCGTGGCGTGGAGATCACCCGAATTCTCATTGATTACGAAAATGGTTCCGGCTCCTTCCCCAGAGAGGATGTACTTCACCTTCCCGTCCTCTCTGTCTTTATCTGAGTGCAGCTGTGTACAGACAGAAACCATTTCACACCACCTCGTTAGCAATTAAAGCATCATGAAGCCATTTGTGCTAAATGAACTGATACTCATTAGTTGTTGTTGATTAGCATGATCAGCTAACAGAAACAGAACTATCGCTAGCTATAAATCTATGATTAGCGAAAAGTAAAGTAAATGTAGGTGAAAAACATGTAATTCAGTTCGAGCTAAAATCAATTTGCCTTTGAAATGTTTTCAGGTATGAGTTACAATTAGCATGCTAGCACTGATGTTTACAAGAGAGTTATAGGAGTCTTTAGGACACACTTTTAGGACTCTTTTTTTTTGCCCTAAATAGCTCGGAGATGTATTTCTCAGAGCGCTATATTAAATTATATTCATATAGAATCTAAAATCCCAGTGGCGTTATAAGTGTATTCATGAGGGAGTGAACACTAGACAGTTAGTCACCTGTGTGTCGTGTCCTAATTCACACTCCTCACTTCTAACTATAGCAAACTCATTTATCATGCCACTGTCCTTAAACAAATCTATTAGTATGGATGAAAAATTAGAGACTGACTCTCAGAATTGCTGCTAAACGCTAAAGGGAGTCTTTTACAATGCCTCACGTAGCACGTATGGTGTCGAATGATAACTTAGCTAGCTGTAGCTCTGTGATATTAGCTGTGAGTTTAGCTAAACTTGCATTTGGAATACAGCCAGTATTAATCCAGTCTGCTGATGATTTGTTACAGCAGGAAGCTAAATGATGCCATTTTCTTCTCACTCACACCACATTAGCCCTTCCCGCTAAAGATAAGAAGGTGGGAAAGTGAAGAAATTGCCCATTTTTTCTTTCCCAGTGTCTGGGATGCATCACTTTTCCTATGGATTGTGTAATTACATTTCCAATATAAATTGATCAGGAGTGCATTTCAATCTGAGGTGGGGCTCAAGAATTGATTTCTTTTCTTTTTTTCTCTCTCTCTCGGTTTAAGATCAGCAGGAGTACATCCTGTCCTTAATGTTTCATTTCCTCGCCTCATACCGTATCTTATCCTCATATCATATACACATGGAAAACTAAACTACAACTGAAGGTATTAAATCTAACTGATAAAGCTACCTAAAGCTACATTTAGCTAAAATTACAACACTGCAGTTAGCTTAAAACATAAAATCTACAGTTAGCTAAACTCACAAAACTGCAGTTAGCTTAAATTATAATATTACTATGTGTTAACCATACACTTAGCTAAAGGAAATCATAACTGACTACAACTGAAGTCTTCAGTCTTCTGAAGTTCTTAGTGAAGGCTTTCTCACGTTCTGAGTGCTGAGTCGATCATCTAAGAACCACATCCTACTACTGTTGTTGGACTAAACTTATTCTTGAAGTCTTCACACATTTATATTAATTAAATGTCAACACGGGACGAAAAACATTTCTCTGCACCCTCCACACTATAAAGCGTGGATGCCTCGGTAAGGGTTTAAACAGATTGCACCTTGGACATGTGAAGTGAAGTGAAGTGACTTTGTGGCCAAGTGAGGTGACCCAGACTCGGAATTTGTGCTCTGCATTTAACCCATCCATGTGCACACACACAGTAGTGAACACACACCGTGAACACACACCCGGAGCAGTGGGCAGCCATTTTAGCTGTGGCGCCCNGGTATTGAGGGTGGCAGAGAGCGCTGGTCATTCACTCCCCCACCTACAATCCCTGCTGGACCCGAGACTCGAACCCCCGACCTTCAGGTTCACCTTCAGGCTACAAGTCCGACTCTCTGACCATTAGGCCACGATTGCCCCCTTTCACTGCACTTCGATGTGTTCCATGCTAATCTCTTGCTCTATGGCATAAGGCGTCATTATTACTTATAGCTCGGACCAAGTAAAAAGTCTCTGTCAAGTGAGTCGGGTTTCCTTTTGTAAAGTAGCTTCTATTCTAAACCCAGAAGGTGTGTAATTGTGTAAACGATATCACGGTGTACAACGTGTTTGTGTTTACGTGATTAGCAAACTGGAGTCAATATTAAAAGTGGAAGAATACTAACGAACATCTAGGTGAGGCTCGATTCTCCGGCTGCTGCTCAGAATTTACAGAAATTCAGCGTTAAGATGGCTCACTCTTGAACTTATTCTACAGAGATTTCTCCACGTTACTTCAGAACGCTGCCAAATCGCACCAGTCCTGACAGCTGTCCAAAACAGAACTCAATAACAATGGATAAAAAGTTAAAATATGCTAAACTTCCTGTGAATGACTGGTGTCGTATCCAGGGTATTTTACAGCTTAGTGCCTTTCTGGGCTGGGCTCCAGCTTCACTGCGACCTTGACAAGGATAAAGCCAAGTTTTTCTGAAGTTCTTAACCAAGTACTTATAAAGGTTCTTAGCCAAGTTCTCCAGATGTTCTTAGCCAGATTCTTTGGAAGTTTTAGCCAAGGCCATTTGAGGTTCTTAGCCAGACTTTATTTGTCAAGTTTTTTTAAATTCTTCCAAAATTTTAACTAAATTCATCTGAAAGATTTAGGCAATTATGTCTGAGATTTTTAACCAAGTTCTTTGCCATGTTCTTTTAAGGTTCTTAGTTAAATTCAAATTCCCTGCATTTCGCAGCAATAGATTTTTTTTTTTAAATGAACGTGGGTCACAATGATCTAATCCGAGGTCCAGGTGGCACTGGACTGGTCCTATTTCGGTTCAAGAAGACTTCAACTTAGCCAAATTCAAATTCTATGCATTTCATAGCAGTGCTAAATTTCCTGTGGTTCACAGGTTGTCTCATCAAGGTTGTATTCCCACCTCACACCCAGTGTTTCTGCAATAGGCTCTGGAACTACTATCACCCTGACCAAGCCATTAAAGGAGATGAAAATGAATGAAAACTGTGGATATATTTCTCCTAAAAATATCCTCTTTGCCTGAGATGGATTGGTGGTCCTGGGATAGATTCTGGATTCATGCAATTTGAATATCATCTTTGGATTGATGTGTGTGTGTGTGTGTGTGTGTGTGTGTGTGTGTGTGTGTGTGTGTGTGGTGGCCTCCTCAACCAAGACTTAGATAAAGCTAGTTTCTAAAGATAAGCTAGCTAATCTTTGCAGAACCATCCAGATCTTTGGAACTTTATACAAGAAGGCGATAACATTTGGCCTTAGTTTTCATTAATGTAAATTAAAATGTGAATACAGTTCCAGCAGCTGTCATGGAGGAGATGAAGGAGTCAGTGGAATGAAGCTTTAAAACAAAATGTTGGAAACTGTGTCAGACTGCTGTAGTGTGAGTTCAACCTTTAACTAACTTTTCTTTAAAATAGAAAGGGGAAATAGTATAAGAAGATCCCCATACCTTTCCCACGTACTGATCATCATTTCCTGTATATTCCTCCAACAGGAAGAACTGATTCCACATCCACCCCCGTTTGGAGCGTCTGAGCGTTACTGGCCCTCCGTCCGCTCTTGTCTGGCTCCATGTTTCTCTGCTTGGTCCCCCTGTAGTCCTCGGCATGCCCTTTGCTTCTTCCCACAGGTAAAGCCATGCTAACAAAACCAGAGGAGTTCTCATTCTGCAATGAATATCCAGTGATAAACCTGCTTCAGGAATCCCGGAAATCTCCAACCAAATTATCCGTCCATCAAGAGCAGTCCAGATCTTCTGGAAGTGTCTTCATTAATCCATTAGGTCCAGATTTCAGTGCCCATCTAAAAGGGGGGAGAAACAGCATGACTTATTGTTTATGGTTCTGAATTAGATGTGTCTTTATTAAACTGTTATGTTTTACCTTTTGTGACTATTAAACTAATGTGGTAGAAAATCCTGAATTAGTGTTGAACGTAGTTCTTAGAAATAATGTTCTTCTTGCCCAAAAGTTATTCTAAAGCTACTCAATTTGCCTATAAAGTTATATTCAGACAAAATTTGTTAAACAAGGACTGAACCTTAGTCAAGTTCCTCTGAAGTTCTAATCCAAGCCAAATTCTTCTAAAGTCTTCATAGCCCACTGTTTAGAAAGAGAAGAACCAGATAATGTTAATTATTTATTGCTAATTATTAAATGACTTATAGCCAGATTGTTTTGAAGTTCTTTGACCAGTTCTTATAAAGTTCTCACTAAATTCTTCTGAGGTTCTTTGCCAAGATTTTCAGTAGGTCCTATTTTCTTAGTCAAAAACTTCTGGAGTACTTTGCCAAGTTCTTCTGCAGTTCTTAGCCAAGTTCTTCTAAAATTCTTAGCCATGTTGTTCTGAAGTTCTTAGCCCAGTTTTTTCCTCAAGTTCTTGCCCAAATTCTTCCATCCAAAGTTCTTAACTAGGCTTTATGAAGTTTTTAGCCACATTTTCTGATGTTTTTAGTCAAGATTTCTGAAGTTCTAAGCAGTTAGCTAGAACGCTATTAACTAACTTATCGCTAAAATATTTACTGATGTTCATCCATGTTCAGCTGGCTAAGAACTTCTGATGTATATGAAAATAAGAGTCCATTCTGCCAATGAATGAAACAATGTAGAGCACTAGATTAGTGAGATCAATCATCTGAGGCCATGCAGATTTGTCAACCTGCAGTATGGCTGGTTTGCAATGCAAACTATGAGGTAATGTACACATTAACCCACTGAGTAACAGCATCTCGTGTGCAGATCATCACACTGACGTTACAGATATCAATCAAAGCCGCCTATTGTTCATTCAGTAAACATCGACCAGTTCAGTTCTACCTGTTTCTACATACTGAATTCTCATCGTTAACATGTTTCATGTGTCTCAAGTAATGAAATGTTCAGAATTTCAATGAGCATAATTGCAAACCAACCATCTGCAGCACAAGGAGACCAGCATCGACCTCTACAGCAGGAACAATTTAGCTGAAGTGACTTCCTTACAAGTGTGCAAAAACAATCCCCTTGCTAACTAGCTATCAGAGTAAAGTAACAGTTCAGTCAGCTGTTATGTACAGTACATAATCGGAGGAAGAACATCCATTTAAAGACGCATTCAGATATGCCTGCATGCTAATTTAGCTGTGTTTTAACTACCTGCTATTCTAGTTAGCATGTGTGCTAAAAGACTAGCCAATTAGCTAGATTACTAGCTTGTTTTATTAGCACTTTCAACAGCTGACATGTACAGTGTACAGAGTCAGAAAAATTTAAATCTATTTAAATCTATAGTTTTTTAAATCTATCTATTATACTATGTAGATTGTGCAGTAGCATGCTACCTAACTCACTACCTTACTAAGCTAAGCCATGGTTTCATTAGCTGTCATGTACAAGAGTTGGAGAAGTAAAACCCTATTTAACATGATAATGAAATGTCCTAGCATGCTAAGCTTGTTTTTTTCCCCTACTACCACATTATAAAATTAGCTTGTATGCTAAGTGTCTAGCTAAATATCTAGCTTAATAAATAGCTAAAGTAATACACTTCATTAGTTGTCATGTACAGAAATATGCTAGCATGCTAGCAGGTTTGCTGTGTTTTTAATTAGCGTGTGTGCTCACTGGCTAGCTCATTAGCTAGCTCATTAACTTGGGTACTAACTAGCTGAAGTCATGTGCAGAATTGGACTAATGAAACCTGATTAAAGACTGTGCTAGCATGTTAAATTTGCTGTACTTTTAATTAGCTAAGTACCGTGTGTGCTAACAGGTTAGATAATTAGCTAGCTTAATAGTTAGCTACACAGCAATGCCTGCAGCAATGCCTTTTGTGTAAGCGATGTCGATCCCTCATTTAACACTCGATCTGATATGATAACAAGCAAGAAAAGTTGACTGAGGTGCCTTGTGTGAAAGAGAGCATTAAGAACAGAACTTCATCCCTAAGCTCACTTAGAAGTGTACACTACAGCAGAGAGGGGACGAGTGAACGAGTCCTGCAGAGCTGAAACCGGGTCAGACCTTTTCTTATTCTGGGTTTCTGAGACAGTCAGTCAACGGAAAGCATTCAGCCTCCCACGGAGAGCACATTATCTTTTAACGAAGGGTTTAAACATGAAGAAAAATGACTTTAATAAACATCTTCGATTTCAACATTTTCCTCACTGAGGTGTTTATCAGAGCGAGACCTCAGAAGCAAAACCGAAATGGATATTAATGTGGTGATGCACCAGTAAACAATAAAATGTATATGATAGAACTAACGCAATTCAGGATGGGGACAAACCTATAACACACACACAAACACACACACATATACACACACACACACACACACACATTTGTGTGACGGAATTCTGCAAAAATATGACTTATTACAGGTACAAAAAGTAATATGAGTGCTACATTAGAGTTATGTAGAGCTTTTTTTTCTCACTTCATAATGAAATTTCATATAGAAATATAGAAATTCTATCATAAAGGTATGGGTGTGTGTGTGTGTGTTGGATTAAGGACACACACGATGGAAAAACAATTTGCATATATTTGTTTCTGACTGCAGAAATAGAAGGCAGCTGCGGAGTCATGTGACTTTCATACAGGCTTTTAAATATACTTCAGCTATAAAAAGCATACACACTCCTGCTGAAACTGCAGGTTTTTGTGATTTAAAAAAAAAATTAAGCCAAGACAAATCATGTCATGTCTTTTTCCAGCTTTAATGTGTTACAGCAAGCAACAGCAACTTCTTTGAGCTGTCAGATTGGGAGGGAATCTCCTGTACACAGCTTTTTTTCATATCATTCCACAGGTTTTTAATAGGATTTAGATCTGGGCTCTGATTGGGCCATCTTCTTCTTCTTCTTCTTCTTTGTTAACTTGGATTTGTGCTTTGGGTTGTTATCGTGCTGGAAGGTGAAAGTTTTCTCTATTCTCAGCTTTTGTCCCTAAACACATCAGTATTTGGAGCTACCCATGATTGCCTCTAGAACCTCAGTCCCAGCTGAAGAGAACCAGCGCCATAGCATGATGCCGCCACCACCATGCTTCACTGTGCACATGGTGTTCTTTGGGTGATAAACTGTCTTGTTTTTGTGCCAAATATATCTTTTAGAATTACACCCAAAAAGTTCTACCTTAGTCTCATCAGACCGTAACACATTTGTCCACAAGGTCTGAGGTGAATTATTTGGGATTGGATGTTTTTTTTTCATGCAAAAGTGTTTCCGTCTAGGCCCCTTACCCTATAGCCAAGACATGTGAAGAATATGAGAGATTGCTGTCACATGCAGAGAGTAATCAGTACTTGTCAGATGTTCCTGCAGCCAATCATGTGGCAGCAGTGCAATGCATATATCAAAATCATGCAGATACAGGTCAAGAGCTTCAGTTAATGTTCACATCAAACATCAGAATGGGGGCAGAAATGTGATCTGGCCAAAAGGAGAATGGCCCGACTGGTTCAAGCTGAGAGGAAGGCTGTGGTAACTCAAATAACCAGTCTTTACAGCCACGGTGAGCTGAAAAGCATCTCAGAAAGCCTGACACGACATGAAGCATGAGGTGACTCATGTGCTCAAAATATTGGTTTTAAAATATCTGTTTCATATTCAGAAGTGGGCGTGGTTGATACAGGAGTTTTACCCAAATCAAGAAACTGATATTTAAGGCTACAGTTGACAGCCATGAACACACCATGGAATAATATTTTACCAGAGTTTTTAAATATGCGCATATTAATCACATTACTCACTATACGGTATAATGTCTACGGGTTGTTTAATATGCGCATATTATAGTGTGGTGAGTGATATGACATATTCAACTTACTCAACAAATGATACAACAACAAATTAGTGTAATGAGTGATATAGGTATAATCTGCATGAGTTGTTTAATATGCGCATATTAATCACATTGATCACTATATGGTATAATCTGCACGAGGTGTTTAATATGCGCATATTAATCACATTGATCACTATATGGTATAATCTGCATGAGTTGTTTAATATGCGCATATTAATACACGATACACTATACACCTGTACTCTTCCATCTGCACACCTACAAGTGTTGATATTTTATCAATATTTATTTTAGGTACGGTTTCAGTATCGTCTCAGCCCTGATCTACACTCATGCCTCTGCTTTTAAATCTGTTTACACACTCTATATATATATACACACACACACACACACACACACACACACATACACACACATAAACCTCCAGGGGGCAATTAACACAAAACCGTAACCCTGTGTTTAGTTGCACACACAGTACAACTACACGCCTGCTTATTTATTTATTTAGAGCATAAAGTGTGATATATATGATGTGTCATTTATATGGTTAATTTTACTAATATAAAATTCATTCTTTATTACATTTATTTGTATATACGCTGTAGGATACAGGCTCCGTCCCAAACGCTAGGACTCACCACGTGTTAGCGTTGCTACTATTACCCATAATGCACTGTATACACCAGATGAGTGTGTAATTAAATAAAGCGTAACGATAAAGCTCGGTTCTCTGGAACACAGAGCAAGAGGTCACATGGGTTTAGTGTCTCAGTGTCCTCTGATAATACTCTAATTGCTAATTAGCCGATTACCATGCTACATTAGCGCATCAATAATGATGTTTTCAGGTCCGGTATCTTCTCTTTCGACGATGACTGTGAGCTCTGAACGACAGAGCGAGCGTCTGTGACACCAGGACACCGCTGTGAACTCCGTTACCCACAGTTCTTGGCTAAGTGCTCGTGAAATGACTGAATACATCATGATGACACACGTTTTGTGTTCTCGCAGCTGTCATTGCAAGTCGCAGAGTCATACACACACATACACACATACACACACACATACATTACAACCTCTGCAAAGCTCAACTCTGGAAGTGTTTATGTGCATAAGATTTTACAAATGATTTTTAAACTAGGCAATTGTGATTTGCGCCAGGTCTTTTTATTCTCGTACTGTCTTCGGCTCACTCTTCGTCGGACGTCAGTCGACAGACAAATGACGCTGTGCTACACGACAAAGTCAAAAGGGCTATGACTCACTCTAACACCGACGCTGAGGCAAACTCGGTACATACAGCACAGAGTATACGGCACCGTAACTGCCGCAAGCTGTAGGCTTAGTCTGCTTTCAATACGGGATAAAACACTCCGTGTGTCGTGCTGTTAGAGGAAAATAATCAATGACGGCGTAGTGTGATGAAGTGGAGGTACTGTTTCCACCCTGACGTTGATCATTGTCCTACAACAGCACGTTTCGGAGCATTTTATTCCTCTTACACCGCAACAATTTGCCACTGAGTACAATTTTTTTCCTGAAATGAAGATTGATTAATTAATTTTTAATTAATTAAAGAAAGTTTCTTTCTTTCTTTCTTTCCAACATATCTATCTTTTTTATCTATCTTTCTCTTTACTTTCCAACCCTTCTTCCTTTGAAAGATTGTGATAGGTAGATAGACAGACAAACATAGATAGATAGATAGATAGATAGATAGATAGATAGATAGATAGATGTTGAGTCTCAGTGTGTGTGTGTGTGTGTGTGTGTGTTTGTGTGTGCGCACGTGCGTTTTGCATCTTCATCTTCCCCCTCGTCTGTCCATTTTGTTCTCTTATCACAGGAAGTCGCATCATCATTATGTGTGTGAGCTGAACACTGTGTGTGTGTGTGTGTGTGTGTGTGTGTGTGTGTGTGTGTGTGTGTGAGATGGCTTTCTATTTGCTCCCCAAATGATTTAGCTCTGTGTGACAACTGTCATCACCAACAGCTCCCCACAAGGCATGCTGGGTAATGGCCTCAGGGGCTCAGACATACAGTAACAGTGTGACATCTCCATCCACAGGTTATCATGAGACACACACATGCGCGAGCGCGCACACAC
>CM074956.1:1367881-1382258 GCA_037577455.1 Pangasius macronema
TTTTGATCAGCTGATGACCAGCCTGTCTGAGTTTAAATGCAGTTTTCAATAAATTGCCTACTCTCTATTTTTTGTCTTTTGCTCTTGTTTTTTCTTTTGGCATTTTGAAGAAGTTCTTACAACCTGGTTACCATCCACCAGTGCGAGATTGATTAATGAAGGATGAATGAGTTTGCAGGCTTTTTCCTGAACTTGAGCTGATAAGATGTTTCTAGATACCTCAGGGTTCACTCTGCTCCTGCCATCAGCAGTTACATCGTTGAGAAGATGAGTGAGCCAGTACCTGTGGTGGCCATACAGGTCCATGTTTTACAGATGACATGGCATGCTTTGGCTCTTGGCCAGTCCCTTATCACCTCCACACTTTGCTGTTGCATGTATAAAAATTGCTGTAATTTATACATATAAATATGCTGTGGTGGCTTTTGGGGCTGCGGTTTATAATCAGGGCTCCGTCAGTGGACAGTGGATTGGTTCAACAAACTGGACTTCTTGTGAAAACTGCGATGAATTTACTGGTTGCACAACTGCACTGTTTGTCCTTATAGTACACAGTTAAAGAAGGGAATTATTTATAATTGCAACATCCATTAGCATCCAGATGAGGATGGGTTCCCTTTTGAGCCTGGTTCCTCTCAAGGTTACTTCCTCATGTCGTCTCAGGGAGTTTTTCCTCACCACTGTCACCTCTGGCTCGCTCATTAGGGATAAATTCATAAATTAAAAATTTATATCCTGAATTTATATATTTCTGTAAAGCTGCTTAGTGACAATGTTCATTGTTAAAAGCGCTATACAAGTAAACTTGAATTGAATTGAACTGAATACATCGTAAAACTAAACTGTATAAATTACCCATTACTAAAATCTGAGAATGTGCACTTTAACCAGATGTGAATTATTTGAGTATAAATTCAAAACAATGGAATAGAGAGGCAAATAAAAACAATTATTCCTTTGTGCCAAACATTATGGAGGGTACTGCAGATCATATTTTTATTTGTGTCTTTTGTGTCTTTTGTGTGTGTGTGTGTGTGTGTGTGTAAGAGTGTGTGTGCAGTTGTTTTTAACACACACTGTGAGAAGAAAGTGCACTTGGATAGCTCAGGTATATTGCGCCATCTAGTGTCTCTTACACATCCATACACACACAGACACAGGTCTGGATCTTTACTGTTTGAGCTCACAGCAGAGGAAGATATATGCTNAATCAATATTATTATTATTAGAATACTATTGTAAAATAATCAACATCAGAGTGGTATGAAGTTTATTATTTTCTTATACCAGCACATCCCCAAATGTTTTATTCTTCTTATACGACAAAAGATTATATATTTTTTATTGAGCATATTGTAGTTCACTGATGGCCCCATAAAGTTCATGTAGCACATCCTTAGCATTTCCAAAATCAGTGGGGCCTCTACTGAGCACATCAGGAGTAAAGCATTTATTTCAGCTTGATGCAAATCTATGAGTTTCCCACACTTGATGTTAAAATGCAATTTTGGTGACTGAACAGTTGGGATGGACACATTACACACTGATGGTATCTATGGTTGTCATCTTATACTGGGGTGAACTGGCTTAACTGCATACTTGGCTGCAACACAACAGCACTGGTTGCAGGATTCATAAAACACATGATTATGAGGACATTGTCAGCTGTAGTTGTGTTTAGGCTATACCGGTACCCTACACACCTAACTGGCAAGGGTCAAGAAGCCCACTATAACCATCCAGAATGCCTAAAGTAAAGAAGGAGTAATCAATGTGACTGAGCAGTTCATTTCACATTTGGGAGGTTGCTCACTGTGACTTGGGCTGTACAGGTAACTGGAATTTGCTGGTAGTGCTTAGTAAAGACAGATTGTGATCATAAAGACAGGACAGGCCTTTGCCCAGATCTAATTTAGCATGATTTTGTTGAAGGAAGTCCCAGCCTAAGAAGATGCCCTGACTTCCATTTCTTATGACTTGCATTTCGAGAGTAAGAGTACCCAGTAAGGGTACCCATCCTCATAGTAACATTAACAGTGCCAAAAGAGCTTTGGTCAGTCACTGACTTAGATAAAATTTAATTTATATTTAGGGGCCTCTTACTTAAAGAGGGGATTGACATACATGTGGATTCAGTGAGAAAAGAAATACTGGAACCTGTATCTAGCATTATGTGCAGGTCAGTGTTTCAAGAATGTATATGGAGAGAGAATATTTCTCTGTTCACTGGAGTGACAGAGGGTTGAGAGCCAGCAAGGTTACTGGCTAGATGTATTTGAGGACTAGATGGTGCTGTGGTATCATTTGGCATGCAGTGTGAATGGTAACATGAGGCTGAGGAGAGAAATGCTGATGAATACCCAACCACATTAGCTAATGGCAGTTTCCCTGGTGATGATTTTGATGGTCTCCATAGCCTGAAAATGACCCTGGTGAGTCAGTGAACATCCCTGGCCATTGTCCATGTGATCTGGAAAAAGACCTCTTTGGCGTGTGGGTTTGGGCTCCTGTGGTGGAGCGCTGACTCGTAGTATGCAGCAACAGGACGGTAAGAGTTTCACGAACCATCATGATAAGGCTCAAAGGCAAATTCTGATAATAAACCCTATATCTCCATATAGGAGTGAGGAAGGAGTGCATCATGATGGTGAAACACATCCCTACCAGATTTGATGTAGTTCCTGCTATCATGGGATAAGTAGGGTTGAGAGTTTAAGTGTCTAGAAGATGACTGTCCACAAATTAGGCTTTGTGCAGCATTGCATAGGCTCCTGAAATATTGTGGCGGTAAATCTGTGTCACCTTTCAGCTGCATATCTGTCACAATGGCACTTGCTTAAGACATTAATTTTGCTAGTAAGTTCCTGTACAGCCGAGACGTTTACATTTAGTCAAACACTCTACCGTGACTGACTTACACAAATCGATTTTGGTATGGACACAGTAACCTAGAGGAATAGGCCTTAGCTGCCTGGTGAGCACACTCCACATTTTCACTACTTTCTCATGACACATGGTTTGAAGTCCCTTATCCAAGCCAGCCAAATAGCATGACATTTTCATGTACTCCATTGCATTGGTTCAAACTCCGAAAAAAGCTTTCTTTACCAGATGACAAACTTCTGCGGCATACACTTCCAGAGCTTCATTTGACGGTCTGTGGCGTGAGTTGTGAGATGACCAAAAAGACACAATCACATCTTTCTGACCAAAAGTCTACTGCAAGTGTGTCTGTGTTGCTGCAAAAGCGTGTTTACTTTCATGAGGCAAATTGTAACAAAAAATAAGGAGTTCAGGTGACAATCTAGTAGGTTACTCAGCTGGTAAAATAGCTTCTAGTTCAACACCACTGTCATTGTAACATGCTTCTTGAATTACCTCGTAACAGCGAGGTACCTCGTAAACTCCTTGTGTCTCCTAGTCTGACATAATCCAGTCATCCCAGCCAGTTACCCTGTCAAGAACACAAACTAACTTCATTGTCAGCTAATGAAAACAACAAAATGGGGAGAACCTGGTGAAGGCTTGCTGGACCGCTTGTACAGCAAATAACGGGGGTTCGAGCCACTTATCCCAATTCTGAGCATCAACATGAACAAAATCCTATTTTTAAGGGTTTGATTAAACACAAGTCGGTCGGGTAGGTAAACGTCTACCATTTGTGACCACACTTAGTTAAATTAGTGTTAATTTCACATGTTAAGGCTAAGAGTGTGTGACCTGAAAGATGTGCCTTTGTCAGTCAGGATCTCTTCTGGGGACCTGGCTCAGGAGATAACAGCCTTAGAACGTTTACAGGTCAGTTGTCTTTACCCGGTACTTCACCAAATCACAGAATAGTGTCGGTACCCTAATATTGGAGCCGCATGGAATGGCATTACCCTGTGGCTCCTCAGTACTAAAAAATTGGGTTGTCTTTTCCTTTGTTTGAGTGTCCTGCACCACTCAATATAGGCAATCGTTGATCATCACACCTGGTCATGGGTGTGCCTCAGGGTTTCATAGCATGACTGCTTTAAGGGGAAATCCCTGAGGGGTATCCTGCCAAAGGGTGGAGGGATGGAGCCGCCCCCACCATCCATGTCTCTCTAACACAGGGCTTGTTGATTGCCCTGGCACCGCCTTCCCGGCCAACATTACATATATTCCACACTGTTCCTCACTACTGCAGGACCCATCCACAAACATTTCTCATACTAACACCCAAATCCCTGGCCAATTTGTCCCAAGAATTAGTGGATAGGTGAGGCGAGGACTAACCACCACTGCTACTTTAAACTTTTGCCCCCAGAATTTCTTAATGACTGGCAACAGGGGACACATCCCCATGCACACACCTCCACTTCACCTTCCGTGCATTTCCCAGTGCCCCAAATTGAATCAGGCTTTGATGGACGGTGGTCTTGGTATACTCTCAGTCATGGTGTGTACTCCCTTGTATACTCACTGACACACTCTATGTTCCTGTTGGATTGGGGAAGGCCTGTGGACCTGGGAGACAGGCAGACTTTGCTGGGTTCACTTTATTATACCAACAATCTGTGTCTCGTCTGGTTTGTCACGGGGTACCTCCTCCTCTAAGATCTTCCTCTACCCGACCGACCCTGTGTACGACTCCTTTGGTACAACCAACATCAACAGACAGGTGCTCACATGGAACCCCCAAGTGAAAAGAAAATAAGGCCGACCAAGAAATACCTGGAGAAGAGACTTAGGTGCAAATACCAAGCACTGGGGGACCATTGTCAATGGCTTATGCTCCAGAAGGGCAATGGGCCTAAGTAAGAAAGCATTGTGCAGTCTTCAGTAGGTTGTTCTGCTCTCCTGATGCAAGCATCACTTGTTAGCTCATAAAGTGGAATTTTGCACAGTGTCCTCCCTGACTTATTTGGTGGTGTATATAATTGTATAATATTAATTATTGCATTTAATGTGTTTAGATTTGGTTTGGGTTTTATTTCATTGCATATAGACAGTGGACATGATGCACATAGCCTACTTGTTTATATAGTCATCTTTATAAGGGTCTGTAATGTTTGCATATAATGGTTTTCAATAAATTACCATGTTCTTTAAATTACACTTTTGGCATGAGTTTGAAACAAGAGTTGGTAACAGGGCGGTGGTTGGGGAGCATTGGATTGCCTGTAGTCAGTGCTGTGCCTGTGTTGGACAACTTTGATTACTTGCACTCTACTTTACTGGGGGGAGACGGCCAGGGTCGTCAGGGTAGGATAGGGTGGCATAGTAGGCACAGAAACACCATTGTTTAAAAGTCGGAGTGATAAACAAGAGACCATTGAGGTTAAGGTTACGAAAGAGACTCCGTAAAGTAAGTCCAACTAGGCAGTATGCGCCTGCAGGGTTGGATAAAAGGGGGAGCTCGAGCATTTGCCATACTTGCTGGGGTCAATTGATCAGTCAACCACTAGAACAGACACCTATTAAACGTGAGCCAATATCTAATTGTACTAGTTAGTAAAGATCAATGTTTCAGTGTTTGACATTTCACAGGCATGAATCTGATTTGTTGTGAATGGCAGAAGAACAGAAATGCAAAAACAAAGTTTTCAATTGGTAAATTGCTGTGTTCTTTGGTGGGGTATGTAGCCCTACAGGCTGAGCAACCCCTCAGGGCCCTAATAAACCCCGCCCCCCCAAAACCCAAAACCCATCGAATGTGCAAGTGCATCACACTGAGACAGTGAAACTGTCATTCAGAGTGAGTCATGTCATTAGTGCTATCATTAAAACAGAATTTATACAGGGTCATATACAGTGCTAATACAGTGCTACTCACTCACAGTAGTTCCATTTAAAAAGATGCAGCTGTAGATGAAAAGAACTCAGTTGCTATGTTTTAAAGATAATAAAGGTAGACTTTGGGTCCAAGTGGTTACATTCGAATATGTTTGCGGCGTTACTCTGCCTCCCACCCACACCCACATGCAGCTCCGACTCCCAGAACCTACAGTGGCCTAATTCAAAGGTCACCTACATTACATTTATAATAAGTTTAACAGCTTCAAAGACCAATCAAAGACCAACTGAGAATTTTTTTGACTCTGAATTTGTATTAAACCACAGAAAACACACACACACACACAAAATTGCTGAACAGTAAAGGGTTAGGGTTAGGGTTAAACATTATTCTAGATTGTTTAGTGTTAGATTTAGACTTTTACTAGTTCAGTGCTGTAGTCGATTCAGTGACTCTCTGTGAGTGGTGTATGAAGCAGTCTGAACACTATATAGTTTCTTGTGGCTTTACAAATATTAACCTTAATAATGAGGAGTTTCCTGGAAATGTCATCTTCCAAAAGTTCCTCTCCTAAACAGAGTGTGATCTCAGTTTCAGGCTGTTTTCCTCATTCCCCATTGCTCTAATTTTGACTGTAAAAAAAAACAATAAAGGATATTTTAAGGTGATTTATTATAAATAATAAATAATGATGCTGATTAATGCCCAGAAAGGCACAAGCAGTTGGGAGTATGGAAAGGAGGCTGAGAAGAAACTTCTAGCGTTAATTAATATTGTTTGTCTAGATTAGATTATATTAGATTAGATTGGTCTGACGTCAACGTTTTTGTTTGATAACTTCCAAGAATCCGAACCTGAAGACTTCCCATCAATCGACTCTCACTCAATGCTGCCGAGGTCGCGCAGATTTAAACAGTAACACAAGTTATAAATCTTTTTCCAACAAGCAAAAGATTCCGAATCACAATTGGACGAATTGTAGAGACCTCCAAGAACTCCCTTTATTAAATCCAACTTTTCCAACTCGACTTTTAAAAGATGGCCTAGACCTTCTGCAGAACTTGAACAAGAGCGTGATGAGCAATAAGGTGACCATGGATTGACAATGGTCCCTAAAGCTCTGTGGGATATTTGTTCCGTAAAGGGGAATTTGTTAAAGATTGAAGATTTTTTGTGGCATATCCTGTACGTTATGTACATTATTGTTTTGCGTTGTTTATTTTTAGTAGCTTCTGAGTTGTGAGCTACTTTTTCTTAGTGTAGCAAGCTTCTTTATTAAAACTCTAGGTTAGCAGTTTTAATCATGAGTAGCTTGTATGTACTCGTGACATGTTTTAAAGCAGCTTCCTCGACTGGCTACATCTCACCGCGTCCTTCATACGCAACGATCTGACGTGTAAATGTGTCTCATACACAAAGCAAAACACGATGCGACACGTTGTGTGAAGAACTGAAAGCATACAGAAAGCTATGTTTAATTTTAATAACAGGGCTAATCGAGCTTTACCACATGCCTCACATCAACAGTTTAGATTCATAACATCACATGATGAAGCTAAGAGTGAAAAATGAAGCGCAGTAAAAGAAATTAATGTTTCATATATTACGGTTCACAGCATCATGCAGTGTTATTCATCTTAATGACAGCTCCATTAGACGCTTTTATAGGACGTTCAGATGCACGACAAACACGACCCTTGTTTTAGAGCCACTAAAACTCGCAGAGGTTCAGCAGCTGGATTTTGTTGCTTTCTGTCAGCTTGTTTAGTGCAGCTTGTGGTCTGAAGCTTTTTTAACACTTCATCAGACAAACAGAAGCTTCGTTTAGCTCCCTACCTCCTTCAGGAAGCGGAGAGGGAGAGAGAGAGAGAGAGAGAGAGAGAGAGAGAGAGTGGAGGAATACATCTAACCTGAGCTCAGTGCACAAGAGGAGTTCAGATGAAGGAGATGGTCCACATTATGAAAAAGTCCTCAGTAAACAAGGTAAGAAGTGCTTACATTCAAATAATTTAAAAGTTAATACACGAAACAGTTTCAAATGACATCACAACAGATAATTTTCCTTTGTATATCACAAAAGTTTTTTTTATAGGAATCCTGCATTTCCATGCAACGTAAAATAAGTTAAATAATAAAATAAATAATTACATTAATAACAAATCATTATAATTCATATAATCATAATTAATAAATTCATATATTAAATCGTATTAAATTCATACCATTCATACTTTACATTATTTAATATAATTTATATATTCTGATATTATATTAAATTTATATTTATATTTAGATAATTTATATTAAATTATATTTTAATAATTAAATTAATTTTATATATTATGCAAGACTGAAATACCTTTATAAGATTTAAAGACATACATATAAGATATAAAGTTTTGCATAATTTAAAAAGGAGTTAAAGAAATTTATAATATAAATGTATACATTTTAATAATTCATTGTTTTTTAAAAAAATATATGAAATAAAATTTGTCTGATTTAAATATTGCTTTTCAGAAATGTAATATATAAAATTTTGTATGATTTGAATCTTTAGAGCAATAGAGGAATCTAATATCTAAAATACTTGTGTTAACACATTTTAAATTGTACTAAAACCAGATGTCTGTAAATTCTAGTCTTAGAGACTGCCGAAAATATCTCACTTTAAGGAGCAATAAGAGAATAAAATGCTTATTGTTTCATTAGTTTATTAGGTTGCTGAAGTGCATGAGCTGCTCTTTACAGGGAATTTGAGAAGTTTAAGGGAACAAAGCGGCTACTTCATGAGCTAAGTGCATGTTATGGACCTCATGAAGAAATATTGATTAGCTGCTTTCTCTACACTGGCCTGCTGCTAACTAGCTAACTTTTAAACCTTGTTGGAGGGAGAGTGTGCAATAAAAAGTGTCTATATATATATATATATAATAAATCAAAATTCTAACAATAAATGATGATGTAATGATTTTATGATAAGATTGCTAAGCATACTAGTCGGCTAGATCAGCTAACATAGCGTGTGTGTTCGTTCTGTGGTGATTTAAATTTAAATTTAATTAAAAAAATTTGCGTCAACAGTCGAACGCTTCTGTGTGGAACATTTTCATGCCTTAGATTCAGAGAATTGATGATGGTGTTGCTCTAAAATCCGTATCCTCACAGCCGCATGCGGATTATACCGCGTAGCAAATCTATTTTTACGCTAGCTAGCGCTGCTTTGTCGCTGTCGTGTTGTTGCACACTCCTTGACCTTTGACCCTGAGTGCAGTCTAACACATTAGTTATGCTAGTTAAAGCTTTCCCTCAGGTTCTGGCTTCGGATTCCTGTGGAAGGCTTTGGTTGTTTTCTGTGAGACTAATGGAGCGTGCTGTGACGGATCGCGACAAGGCGCTAAGCAGCCGCTCTGAGGAGAATAAAGGACACAAAGACGGAGGAATTATCCTGTCAAAAGGCAGAGAGCGAACGAGGGAGGGAACACGGGCACTGACGGAGGGAGAAAAACATCTGCTCTAACTTCCTTTTTAACACTGGCCTAAAATGTAAAGTGGAGTTAATCACCGTTTGCTAGTGACACACTCTGAGTGTCCACTTTGTCACACCAAATTTCACGATTAATCAGAGATTTTAATTTTTTATAAAAGCACACTACACTCAAGCTCTTTCCCTACACTGACGGGAAGACAGAAGGTCTTCAAAAAAAAAAAAAAATAATAATATATATATATATATATGTGTGTGTGTGTGTGTGTGTGTGTGTGTGTGTGTGTGTGTGAAAAATCAATCAATAAATAACAAAACATATGATTAATATTAATAATAATTTTAATAACGTTATTAATACTTTGTTAGTTATTTATACAATAAGTTATTTTTTAATAATTTGATAAATTATTATAAATAATTTATTTATTAATATATTGATTATATTAATTATTATATTGAGAATAATGTTCATAATTTATATGAATATTAATAATAATTGCCAGACTTTAAGTACAGTTTACAGAAAGATAATAAATTGTATTTTTGCAAGATTTAAATAAGACATACATTTAAGATATAAATTATATTAAGTTAAATTTTATAGAAATTTATTATATACATTTTGCATAATTCAATGTTTATAAAAATTTATGATATAAAAATTTGTCCGATTTTTATTATAACAAAATGTCTGTATTAGATATTAAAAAATTCCTTGTCTAAAGAAATCTGGGAGCTTAGATATCTCATTTGTGGCAAGCCTACATTTTTTTTACATTAATTTTTCATTTTCAATCTGTCAGAAAAAAAGAAATCTGAAGTGAGAAAGAAAGAAAAAGAAAAACTGTGTCCAAGAAAGACTGAAAGAGCAAGGAACAGAAGTTAACATTTTACAGTTCTGTGTAAAAACCTTAATTTGGCAGGAGTGATGCCTGTGTAAACGAATGAACGAATGAACGAATGAATGGATGAATGGATGAATGAATGAATGAATGAATATTTATTTTTAGACACTAACTGAAAAGTCCACACTCAAATGCACCATGTCGAATCTCTAGTGTTGTTCAAAATTCATTTGTTTACAGGAATTTATGGTAGAAAAATGTTTGGCTTCATTTAAATAAAATAATTAAATTTAACATCTACAATTTAGCATAATTAATCAGAAGAGGAACTCGAGCAAAATTGGATTTTGGCAAAATTGACTTTTCAAGTTAAAAACTTTAAGACAATTTAAATAGTTTAGAGGTTTTTCGCATGATTTATCAAATCAAACCTTATTTTCTTTAATAAACAAATGAATAAATAAATTTGATTGCTCTTTATTGCTCAATAATAATAATAATAATAATAATAATAATAATAATAATAATAGCAGCTTACATTAAATTAAATTTACATGCTTTACCCTAATTTAAATGTTCTTTATATAAATGTAATAAATATATTTGCATTGTTTAGATATGGACTACAGAAATTTGACAATAAAAATAATCTAACAATTTTAAATAAACGCAGTTTTAAAAAGTGCTAAAAATGTTTACATTAATAGAATAAACATTATCATCATGTTAAAGAAGATTTTAAAATGGACTTAAATAGTGAAAGGCCTTTGTAAATCACAAGCATTCAGTAGATAGATAGATAGATAGATAGATAGATAGATAGATAGATAGATAGATAGATAGATAGATAGATACTTCTCTTCTACATTGGATTTCAAATGTAGTTCATGTATTCATGTGGAGTGTGCACTCTGTCACGCTGTGTTTTACAATTTAACGCTTAATTGTAGCATTAGCAAGGAGCAACACACATCACTGTGTGTGTGTGTGTGTGTGTGTGTGTGTGTGTGTGTGTGTGTGTGTGTGTGTGTGTGTGTCTATGTGTGTATATTCCCAAGCCGTTATGCTAAGTTAAAATGATTTCCATGCTAATTGAACTGAGTTTTACCTCCTTGCCCACACACACACACACACACACACACACACACACACACACACACACACACACACCATTTTGTCACAGGGTTTGTCACTTTATTGACTTGCAAATAGAAAATGAAGTCTCTCTCTCTCTCTCTCTCTCTCTCTCTCTCTCTCTCTCCCTCCCTCCCTCCTCATTGGTCCTCCGTAGGGCACTACGTAGAGAATAAGTGGAAGTGAAGTGATGCAGTGAGTCATTAGGGACGATGCAGGAGGTCCTGTTCACCATCAAGTGACCTTTAAGTGGAAGAAGAAGAACACAGAGAGGAGAGAAAGCGAAGGTAAGAGAAATTATTTTCAGAGATAGTGTACTTTTTTTTTAAAGAGATTTTATTTATTACTTATTATCAAGCACTAGAAAAGTACTGTAGTGTGCACACTCACACACACTCACACACACTCACACACAACTCTGAGGAGTGTTTCAGTGAAAATGCAAAACATATCCAAATATTGAAATCGAAAACATTATTAATATTTATTAATATTTATTAATAAACTCTAAATAGTGTAAATATTTAACTCTAAGTTCTGTACATATTGTAATTTATTTCTGTACAGTGTCATTACTATTTAATAGACTTTAATTAATTTAATTAATATTCATATTATTTATACAAAAATATTTTCACTCTTAGCAATTCAGTGTGTGTGTGTGTGTGTGTGTGTGTGTGTGTGTGTGTGTGTGTGTGTGTGTGTGTGAAATCAGCCGTGAAAAGACTTGATTAACACACACAATAACGCAGCATGTCGGCTCATTAGCCGTGACAAAACGGTTTCTGTGTGTGTGTGTGTGTGTGTGTGTGTGTGTGTGTGTTTGGGGGGTCTCAGAGGTTCTTGAGGTTTGACCTTTGACCCTTGGATCTCATTGAGCTCATTCAGGATGCTGTGGTTATAGAAAAACGAGGCCCATGGGAAAGTCCATTTTTAAGTTTGAAACATGGAGAAAAAAAATTATCCTTTACTTTGTATGTTTTTAATTATTTATTTATTTCTCATTAAAATGCAAAGTAAGCCAGTAAAATTCCAAGTTAGTGGTCATGTGATCACTATGTTGTAATACAAACTTAGACGTTGTGGTGTGTGAGGTGGGTTTTACAGCAAGAACACTTACACGGATATTATGATATTAATGTGAGTGTTGTGACGTCTCCAGATTTCAGCCTGTAGCAAAGAGCGAAACATAATGAGCTCCGTAGCAGAAACAGAGCTTTAGTCGGCTAAAATGGCCAACTTCCGTGGCCTTTGGTGTTGTTTGAAAGCTACTAAGGAGTTCTTTTTAACTGTTATTACATGGCCGTGTAACAGTATAACATACAGCGCCTTATTAGTCTTTGCAATCACATGACCAGCGTGCTCTCTGTGTATTATTTTAACTCCATGGGTTGTGCAGATTTAGACCTCTGCTATTCATACAGCATTGCGTTAATGAATAGAAGGCATTGTGATTTGCACATTTCCATCATCACATTTTTGCATCTGGATGCCTTGTGTCACAGAGAGGTAGTTCTACTTAATGGGTTTAACATAAACCTGCTATTATTTACCTACTTCCCTTGTTCTCGAACTTCCATCTTTTAATGGAAATTCTGCCCTTCATTTGAATACGTTGATCCATGAATGATTTTTTTTTTCAGTCTATAGTACGTCTGATTAACTATTTAACTAACTAGTTACCTAATTATTTTTGACTAGAAGTAGCTCTGTAAGTGAGGAGTAAGACACGCTGAAATGTGTTGCCTACAACACTCCAGTAGTTGCGTGTGTTGAATTTGTAAACAGGACGACTCTGTAGGACACCTACGAAGGGTTAAGAGTCAAACTGAGCTGAACAGAAGCACTATAGTGTGTGAAAGTGCGGCTGTTCCCTCTGTAGTGAAGATGAAGTGCACACTAAAGCGCTGATGGAGTGTGAGACTCCAGAGATGAACTGATGAATGGAGGGAGGAGATGTTTCTCTCTCTCACTGCTGCTCTTTTGTTAGGCGCTTTATTCTCCTGCTCTCTCTGAAACACACACACATACACACACACACATACATGCACATGCACACACACACACTATGTGTTTCGCTATGTGATGTTAACTCCACTGAGCAGATGGTGTGTGTGGTGTGTTAAAAAAAAAAAAGAGAGAAAGAGTCTAAAAGGTCACGAGGTCTATTTTATAGATGAAGAGAGAGAGAGAGAGACAGAAAAAGAGACAGAAACAGAGACAGAGGGAGAAAGGGAGAAAAAAGAAAGACCTAAGATAGACAGGGAAGTAGACAAAAAAGATTAGAGAGAGAGAGACAGAGAGAAAGACAGAGAGAGGGGGAGAGAGAGAGAGAGAGAGAGAGAGAGAGAGAGAGAGAAAGAGACAGAAACAGAGACAAAGAGAGATAGGGAGAAAAAAGAAAGACCTAAGATAGACAGGGAAGTAGACAAAAAAAGATTAGAGAGAGAGACAGAGAGAAAGACAGAGAGAGGGAGAGAGTGAGAAAGAGAGAGAGAGAAAGGAAAAAGAAAGGTGTGGTACAAAGAAATGAGTAAAGAGTGACAGAAAAAGACTAGGGAAAATGAAAACATGGAAATGGAGACAGGAAGTGGACCCTTCCCCTTGGGCCCTTGTACTGTGTCACTTCTTGTTGTGTTTCACGGACCCGTTTGTGTGTGTCTCTTTGAATAGGTAACTGCGGGAGTGGTGGATGAAGGACGACTAACGAGTGAACGAGTGGAGTGAGAGATCTGTCTGCCCTGCCATGGCACTCTGGTTCCTGAAGCAAAGTGCACTCTTCAGCACCATGATCACAGTTATGAGCTCATTGACTTTGTCTCAGGGGGACAAGGAGACGAGTGTGAGACCCCTGAGGAGAGAGAAGAGAGGATGGGTGTGGAATCAGTTCTTCGTGCTGGAGGAGTACGCTGAGGACAAGCCACTCTACGTCGGAAAGGTGTTAATAGCTAATAATACCATTACCACATACTCTGCATTTATACTCCTGTACCACACCTCCGCTACTCACGCCGATACGCTACACCGACTCATCATTTATACTCCTGTACCACACCTCCGCTACTCACGCCGATACGCTACACCGTCTCATCATTTATACTCCTGTACCACACCTCCGCTACTCACGCCGATACGCTACACCGACTC
>CM074956.1:1389176-1406676 GCA_037577455.1 Pangasius macronema
TGTAGGGGAGTATCGTTAAGGGTGTAGGGTTTGGGGTGTAGGGTGTAGGAGAGTATCGTTAAGGGTGTAGGGTGTAGGGGAGTATCGTTAAGGGTGTAGGGTTTGGGGTGTAGGGTGTAGGAGAGTATCGTTAAGGGTGTAGGGTGTAGGGGAGTATCGTTAAGGGTGTAGGGTTTGGGGTGTAGGGTGTAGGAGAGTATCGTTAAGGGTGTAGGGTGTAGGGGAGTATCGTTAAGGGTGTAGGGTTTGGGGTGTAGGGTGTAGGAGAGTATCGTTAAGGGTGTAGGGTGTAGATTGTAGATTGTAAAAGGCTTTATGTAGTAATAATGGTGTTTCCTTTCCGCAGTGATACTAGTGCTTATGCTGTTCCTAAGCAGCAGCGCTAAAAAACCTTTCCCCAGCGACGAGGAAGAACACGTGCGTGAAAACATTGTCCATTACGATGATGAAGGCGGCGGGGAGGAAGACACAGTGGCGTTCGACATCACCAAACTGTGGAAGACGCACACGGAGCCACTAAGCTACGCTGAACTGGTGCTTCACGGCAGTAAACAACGACATGTTGACCGTAAAGATGTAAAACCAAACAGCGTTAAGCTACGACAGGAAAAGCAGCCTGAGATCCAGAGCCTGTCGTGCTACGTGTCTCAGACGGACGCTAACACGTACGGGGCTAACGCTAACGGCCGGAATGTGTACGGCTACATGCTGGACAAGCTCTGCGAGGTGGACCTGGATGCAGAAGCACCGCTGTATGATTCGCTGCAGATGTACGCCTACGAAGGCGAGGGGTCCGTCGCCGAGTCGCTCAGCTCGCTGCAGTCTAACGACGACATTGAGCTCGATTACGATTATTTAGACGAGTGGGGGCCGAGGTTCCGCACCCTCGCAGAGCTGTATGGCACGAGCGCGAGTACTGTTTAGTAGAAATGCGCATAAGCATGCTGTTGCCATGGAGATACAGCAAACAGTAACAAGAATGAGATTCAGAAACAATGACACATCTGTAATGTTTATGGATTCAATACAGATTTAATCGATTTAGTGATTACTTATATAATGATTCAGTTTATCATGAAATCTCAGATTTGACCATCATGTGATTCAATCATGATTCTTTAGAATCAACTTAATTCAGTGGATCATTACGTTTAAGACTGGATTTGATTTGGATTCATTTGGAAGCAGTTCAGTTCATCAAAAGATCTCAAACTTCACAATTTGATTCCTAAAAAACTCATTCCACGTTCTTAAAGTCAGATTTAATGATTCATTTGGAAGCAGTTCAGTTTATCGTGAAATTTCAGACTTCAACCTTAATTCGATTAAATAATGATTCATTTGGAATTTATACCTGAATTCTCAGACTTCACCTGACTCAGTAAAATGATTCACTGCATTGTTAATCACAATTCTGATTGATTCACTTGGAAACGATTCACTTTAAAAACTCAAAAAATCTGACATGATTACAGTGTAATTCAAATACAGTTTGATTTAATTCATATTTGTTTCAGAATTGTTTTTAAAATCTAAAACAAATTTAGATCAATTTAGTTTTAGGAGAAACAGAATAAATAAAAAAAATTTAGACAAAAGAAGTTTGATTTTTAGCCTTGATGAAAGAATGTGGATGTGGAGAGAGATTTAAAATTCAAGTATGGATATTCTGTTATTTATATTTTTTTTTAAAGTTTTAATAAATTATTCATATGTGAATGTGCTCACCCAGTCTGTGAAGCTGAATGGAAGTGTTACACGGTGTGTATCTACAGGTTAAATCTGTAGACAGCGGTTGATATTCAATGTGTTATGGGTTTTTAGTGTTTAGCCTAAGGTTAGCATCTCTGCAAATGATTTTTGATCCAGCATGCCCTATATATGTATATATATTTTATTGTACATGTATTTTTATATACTTAATAAACAAGTCTTTTCACACCTGGGGTTCATCGCTTGTGTTCTTACCACAGACAGTTCTTACCGGAGCAGAGTTTAAAACTTACTCTCAGCTCAAACCACACGCAAAGTCATGTCCTTGGATTTTTGCACATTATTTTGCTACAGGAAGCTCAGCTTGAACTTAGCAAGAACTTTGCTATTATTCTTTTTAAAATGTTACAGGTTTTATTGCTCTGGCCTACAGTTCAAAAACAGCTTTGTCTGGAGTTTTTGCATCATTTAAATGTAGCAAACACATTTAAACAAAACCACTAATTCTATTAAAGTTTATAAAAAATTAAAAAAAAGCACGTTTATGTCTATGCAGTGCACATACTGTAGCTATGTTCCTGTTTAACAGCACATGCTATATGTATAGGATAATTAAATAACCTCAAAGACTTATTTATATCCAGCTCCATAACGAGCACTTTACTCCTAGCACAAAACATCATGGATAAAAATGAGACTATTGGTGAAATACATCAAAATACTTTAAACATTTTACCATTAATGGAAAGTTAAAGTTCCACAATCTTCCTTATCTTTCTTTTCTGGGGTTTATTACTAAAATGCCATCAGTGTGTTAGAGTGCAAGCAGAGCAAGTGTATAAAGAACAAACAAGAGATGGCTCATGTTTGATTTTGGGAACACTCCCAAAATCAAGCTAGTGCAAGCCACAAGTGAGCATCCTACAACAGCCTGAACCATGAGGACAACTGTCCTTTAAAGACCTCCATTTTAACAGTCCCCCCCCCTCCATCTGGTCCTGACTAGCATCCATCAAGTTTGTGTACATCAAGGACCTCAACTATGAGAACAAACTTGGAACCAAATCAAAAAAGACTGGACCACAATCCCATCACAATTACAGCTACAGCACAATCCTCAGCGCCAATTACTTAAATCCCTGCACAAATAAACAGGAGGTGTAGAAAAGTGTGCAAAAAAAAACCTCACAAAACCAAAGAATAAGGAAAACATCAAAAGTGCTTTATTCAATCACTGTATAAAATAGTGAGCTGTGATTTTCTTTTGTTAAAGGAAGTGGAAAAAATTACTTGTGACATTTAAAATGTGATCTTAAAACGTGCTCTTGTCCGTTAGTCACTGTGCAAATAGTGTCATCAGTATCTTGTGTCTCTTCTGTGAACTTCTGGAAAAAGCAGGGGGGGGGGGGGGGGCATGGAATAGCTTTTATTCCTCTTATACCACAGCAACTTGCCAATTATTACAATTTAAAGAATCCCATTTATCCATTTACAATAAGACAAGAAAACGCAGCTTGTTACTGAGAAACCGGAAAGGCCTCAGCCCTGAACACTGTGTTGGAAAACTTAGCTTTACCTGTTACAAAGTGCCAACACTGGAGACTCCTTACACAACTGTTAGATATCTCCTTACAAAAGTGTTCAACATAACTTTACAGTATTCATTATGCAAGATATGCATGATGCATTTAATCCTGAAGCTCATCAGCGTTCAAACTGGAGGACACCAAGATCCAGGATGACCTCTTCACTTACCTAGTGATTGTGTACATTGTTTTTGTTTATTGCGGGTCCTCATCTTTCCTCCACTTTTGGTACTCTCGCTATCAGACACTTGCATACTTCCTCTCCATGACTTCTCTACAGTAAGAACAGCAAATGAGATTAGCAGCAAAAAAAAAAAAAAAAAAAACACCCCACAAGAGGTATGGAGATCAATTTGAAACCTTCTTACCACCAAGGAATCTCTGCTCAGTATCCCTCCATCTCTCCATTGCAGAAAGAGCCACGTTTTCCTCATTTCTTTCCCAAGTGAGGTCATCATGCTGGCTACGTCCATTATCGTTCCATTCTGAAGTGGAATGTGAAGCTTTCATATCCTCACATGAGCAATTTTGCTCTCTCAGCTTGGACTGGTGGGACATTGGGCATTTCTCCAAATGTTTGCCTAAATGGGGATTTTGAATACTGAACAACTTTTTTGAGCGCATTTTGGAAGGATATACATCATTTTCTGAGACTTCACTCATTTCATTGTTCGTGCTGTTTGACTCTGGGTTAGCTGTAATAGCAGCCACTTTGCACCTAGCTTTTTTCTCAGGATCACGCATGCATTTGCCACACAACGGAACCTTGACCTTATCCCCCGTTAAAGGAACACGAGAAACTTTGTGTCGTTTCATGCAGCCAGCCTTGCTGCTTGGACTACCAGAGCAGATGTCTGCACTGCGTTTCACTGAACAGCTTTTACACATGCGTACTTTGCGTTTGAGAGGCGAATCTGGAAACAAATGAGCCGAGCTATTCACCTGATCAGAAAGGCTAACCCCAGATATCATAACACTCTGGTTGGTCATCTCCTCTTTCAATTTCTTAGGAGTAGCATTGGGACTTTGGTGTCCAGACTGGACTTTGCTGCCCAGATGGGCTTCAGGTTGCCCCTTTGCCCAGTTACCAGGGTTGCTGATCTGCACATTAGAGGATAGTTTATTGTAATATGCATTACCAAAGTCTGCTAGTCTGCTGGCTGAAGGAAGGAATGGTGGAAGGGATTCAAGCGAGGTCATTGAGTCCTGGCCATCAAGTTCAATCACTGACCCAGCTTTCAGCAAAGATGGTGGTGTATCTGCTGGTGATTGATTCAATTGTAGAGGAACCTCAGCAGGAACCTCCATTACTGTGGCAAGGGATGGTTTTCCAGGGGTCACCAGGCTATTTTGCATCATCCACTCAGCAGTAGGCATATAAGGCATCAAAGACTCTACAGACCAGATGGAGGCCTCCATCTGCCTCAACTCATCCAAGCACTGCAGGTCAAGGGGTAATCGCAAGATTTTGAAGTGAATGTTCTTGTGGTTCCCACAGATATCCTGAGCACTTTTTACCAAGCTGGGATCCCCTTGAACAACCAATGTACTGTTGACTGGTTCAACAGGTGCAACAATTGATCCTTCTAGTGGGCTCACCGAACTATTTGAGGGACAAGAAACCATTAGAATATCAGGGCAAGGGTCCTCCAAATGGCTGAGGTCTTTTGTACCTTTCCTTTCCTCCTCGTCCCCAAATGGCACACGTTGGAAACACCTCAAGACCACATCTTCTGCAGATCCCACATTACACTGCAAGAGCTCACCATCAGCATTGCTGGCAAGCTCAGTGGTTTCCTTGGAATGTGTGATCTTCACTGCAGAAGGGGATCCACTACATTCTATCCGCACCTCCTCTGCTTGGAAGAGAATACCACCATTTTGAACAGTAGCAATTCTGGCCATTTCTCCATCCATTTTGCTTGACAACATTGGGCAGCCCTTTTCTTCAGAACAGGCAGATGTGCCTTCATTTGGTCTAGGTGATGAGAGAACACTAGTAGAGTCAGTACTCCGTCCGGATTCAGAGCTGCTCTGGGTGCTCATCATAGCATTGCGGCCCTGTTGGGGTGAGTCGGTACACACAGGCTCGGTTTGAACTTCTGAACTGACCATGACACGACCAGATGGTGTCGTGTGCTGGTAGCGGAAACGGCGAGCTTGGTATGCCATCGTGGGTGCCAAGTGGGGGGTCATCATGCGTCTGTAGTCGACCATGTGTAGCTGGGTGTGGGGAAGGATGTAGCCAGGAGTTTCTACATATGAAGCAGGAGGGAAAGGTGGCAACACCATGCCATAACCTTGGACAAAGAAAGCACAGATTAAAATTTCATTTTCAGGCTAAAGAACCTGAGCTAGTTTTAAGGATACATTTGGCCATATTGACAGGCTCAAAGGAAATGCAGTTGTTTCTTCTTTTGCTCAGGGGCTCAGTTTTATTAATGAAAGAGACAATTATTCAGCTGTAACTCCAGTGATGGACAAAGAGATAATACTTATCACATTACATTGTCTAAAGCAGGCATGGAACAATGGATCACTGTTTGGGGGTGAGGGGATTATGCATATAAACCCCAAAGTATCCATGGCCCAACTGATCAGATATCTTCAGTTTTAAACATTTTAAAAGGAAACAGCATTAAAACAATCTGCAAATTATGCAAGCCAACACCTGTAGTGATACCAGCATGTCACAGCTCAACATCCAACCTGCAGAAACATGTACATGTAAGCCATTAGCTATCTGAAGGAGCTAGACTAGCTACCCAGATCAGTATTTGCAGTATAAAAGCCCTGTAATAAACATGCAAAAGAAAACCTCAAAATGTAACCAAACTCAGACCAGACCACTTACCCAACCCAGGGAAGCCGCCATAAGGAACATAAGGCATCGGCACTGGCCACTGGCATGGCATGTAAGGCTGCGAGGGTTGAACGTAGAAAAAGGGCCAGTTGCCTTGCTGTTGACGGTCTAGGTGATTTGGATTGGGTCCTCTGTAGGGACCAGGACCAGGATATCGTGAACCCTGTGCTGATGTCACCCCAGAAGGAATGCTTTGAGTTTCAACTCCAGGTGGATTCTGGGAAGCTGCAACAACCATATTTTCAGCTTTCAAGAGGCAAGAGGGGAAAACTGAGGAAAATGAAAACAAACAAACTGTTAGTTGTTGACATTAGTTAGCAAAGCTGCTAGAAGAAATACTAGTATAAAGTGGAAAAAATAAAGTAAATGTGTGTTAATTTTTTTTAAAGAGATTTTTATTTATTAAAAAAATTTCCAATGGTCATACTCACAAAAAATTGCGTCTTGAACAAAGAAAAACACCCAACATGGCTTCATCACCTGAGTTTAAATAGATGAGGCCGTGGCAGTGATTGGCTCCATGCAAGCCCTGTGATTGGTTGAGCTCAGAATTGACTGAAGCCACATTGCAGCCAATCAGCAAGGCCTACATTTTCTTTGTAGACTGCAACGGGAAGTATTTAAGCAGAAATTATGGTTTTACTCATTTTTAGGAGATTTACCTTTTGATATATAGTTCCTAAGATCATTGGGGGGGAATTACACTTTTAGTCACTTATTTAAAAATTTTGCTTCTCAAGTTCTTGAAGCTCTTATTGAAATTTCTTTTAGAAAGTTTTTAAATTCTGTTTAATTTGAACTTGCACCATTGATGTGCTGAACTATTTTAAAATGAGAGTTCAGCATATTAAATGGTGCAACAAAGTGTGTGTGTGTAAAACTCTCTAAGACCTATCATTAATAAAAATTCTTTAGTATGGACTAGTGTACGACATCAAATCGTCTCACTTCACACTAAATGTCAAATAAGTAGCATGTAAATAATTTTCAGGCAAAAATGTCTAGTAATAGTAGATGAGAAATAATCTCAGGTGGGTATAATCAACTGGAAACTGTAGATTTTTGTCCCTAAGAGCTGCTGCTATAATCATAAAGACTATTGACACTATTCACAATCTGCTCATCCTGAACATCCTGTAAACACACTCAATACTGTTCGTGTTCACTCTTCTACACCTGTATACTATAATGATTTATATAATCACACTATCCGGTGTCACACAGATGAGGACAGGTTCCCTTTTGAGTCCACTTCCTCCCAAGGTTTCTTCCTCACGTCATCTCAGGGAGGTTTTTCCTCTCCATTTGCGCCTCTGGTTTGCTCATTAGAGATCTAAATCTACATCCATTTCAGATGAGGCAATATGGAGCTGCAGAATTTTCCGAACTAATTTTCTGAAATGTCACATGGAGAAAGATGTTACTCCCCAATCGATAGACTCTCTGAAATAAAGATACCTTTCCTTGTTGCTAGGTGGCACATCTTTATACCTTAAAAACTAATTTAGGGTACATAATTAGATCGTAGATCTAGACTACTGATGTAAATCTTTTACCTTTTAATCTAACAGCTAATTAAAGCTACATCACATGCACCTTCACAGGTAGAAGATACTAAAGGTCCCCTTGATGGTACCACCCCAGCAACATGGAAAAGTACCATTGGTATCTTTATTTCTGAGTGTCTAGAGAATCTGTTTTATTAGCATTGTTTAATTTGTTTACCGTTTTGCCCTTTTCTGTTCTCTTATGCATAATATAGTGCATTTTGTATAAGCTATGAACAAAATATGAAAATTAAAAGCGAGACTCATCAGTGTCACCCATACAAACACTTTATTGGAATATGTACAGAGAATCCAGACACATTATTATTATTATTATTAATATTATTAGTCGTGACACTCATTTTGAAGCACTTCACCTGCAGGGACAGTTGGGAAATAAAGGCGGCTGAGAAAAAGAGGGTTTAATACGGTTTAACACAGGTGCAGAAGGTGCAGGGAGATTTTAATGTAGTGAACTGTAACCATGGCGACTGTGCAACCCAGAACTCACTTTCTTCAAATCCAAACACAAAAATAACACGTGCATTTACTGGAAGATAACGTGAACTTTAGTGACGTTTAGCATCGTGCCCCTCCTCTTTTAGTGGTTCCTGTAAAACAAGGAGAAATGCATCAACTTTACATCACAACAAAGGATTATAAACTTAATAATTACAGAGAGAGCTAAGAAGTGCTGACAGAGAGAGAGAGAAAAAGAATAGAAACCAAGAGAAATTCATCTTTTTTCCACCTTTAAGGTGACACAGCAACCAACAACATTCAAGTGAAAATCAATCTCACACATTTTCAGGAGAAAAAATAAATTTTGTCTTTTTTTTTTTTTTACATCAAAAACATTTCATTTTAAAAGGGGTGTGAAAACGTTTTATATCCACTGTAAGTAAAGTAAGAAAGAAAGTGATTTTGTTTATTAATAAATTAATTATTTCTGATTTTATTCATTTATTTCTTTCCCTTTTCTTTCTTTCTTTCTTTAAAAGAAAGAAAGAAAGAAAGAAAGAAAGAAAGAAAGAATAAATAAAACAAAGTAAATAAGGAGAGAAAGAAAGGAAAATTTTTAAATATAAAACCCAAAGGTCCACACTGCAGCTTTCACTAAAATTCTCTACAATAGCACGTGAGAAAGAAGTGTCTGTACGATAAACTCTCAGGGGAGAAGAAATAGTGAAGACTGAAGTATTGATAAGGCTTAAATCCTATCTTAAAATAATATATATATATATATATATATATATATGAAATAAAATAATAATAATCAGGAAGAAAAACACACAGTGTGAGAATCACACCCGCCTTTTGTCCTGTGGTACTGAAGCACTTCCTGCTCTTCCTCTTCATCCTCATCATTAGCATCATCTTCCTCATTTCTGGAGAGCTGACACACCGGTGGTTTAAAGCGAGCTTTTCTCTGCCCCGGTCTTTCTGTTGAAAACATACACACACAATTAAGTCTTTTCCTCCCACACAACTTATAGACTTATAGCCAGCTTACTCATCACATGACCTAACTGTTATGTGACTAGTATACAAGACTTATTAGTGTGTGTGTGTGTGTGTGTGTGTGTGTGTGTGTAACATTAAATTCTTTAAATAAAGATATCATTAAATAATGAGAGTAAGCTTCTCATTTACGTGGTCGCTGTGGTAAGGGCTGAGCTCTGCAAGCTTTTGCTCTGGTGTTCACTCCAACACCGTCCCTCAGCAGCTGATCTGAAGTCGGTCTGCACCGTCGCTCTGCAAACCGAAGAGACGCAAATCAATCGTTAAAAAAAAAAGAAAAGAAAAGAAAGGGTTAATGGTCATCAAGTCTCACACAAAAAAAAAAAAAAAAAAAAAAAAGTCAGACTAATAAGTAATTAATTAAGCAAGTAATTTTAGGATACTATAATATACCCTCCAATAAGTCAAATTTTCCAGAATAGGAGAAATTATTTAAGTAATTCTCATTAGAGAATCATTTTGAAATCAGCATTTTTGGATTTATTTATTTACTTAAATAAATAATCAAATTAATTTTAAAAACTTTAAATACACACTTTGAAAAACAATTGATCTCTAAATAAAACTATACAATGTCTACACAATTGTGTCATTTTGGACTTTTTTTTGTTTTTTCCCCGCTAAATGTTTGACACCAACTCTCAGTATGAGATGTGAAAAGTAATCAACATCCAAGAACCCTTCCTTTCCCACAAATCCACTCAGAATTAGCTTTACCTGGGCGAGCGTTACCTGCTCTGCAGCTCTTCTCTGTTGAGCAAGTGCAGGTCTCGCAGCATAAATGTTCAGAACGTGAGGATTCGTGCTGACTTTCCGCCTTCTCCCAGTGATGTACGGCCCTGAGTTTGTGTTTTAACAGAGAGTGTGTTTTCCTGGGTGCGTGACCCTTCCCCAATGTGTTTCGGAGATGACGTTCGCCCTCGACCTCATCTGAATCTTCCATGTCCTCGTAATGGCACGCTTTGATCCTGCTCAGCTCCTTGAAGGTGTGCGATCCACACGTAGCGCACGTCAGTCTCTTCGGATAGAGCAAGCACAGATCAGAACTGTGGCATCTCCTGGACGTGACCTCGGCGAGTTTCCCTCTGGTGTAGATCTGAGTTGGAAACAGGTCAATGTCGTCTAAATCGGTGGAGAGCAGCTCATCGTGCGACGAGAGCTCATCCAGGGACGGACTTAGGACACTGACACGCTCGTGAGCTAGATGAGGAGGACGATAAGTGTAATTTAACGGAGACCCAAGTGATGGAGGAGTAATGCTGGCTCCATAAACGCCAGAAGACAGCACCTTCTCAAACGGCAAGTGAAGGATACAGCACGAAATATCTTGTGGTTTCTGGATTAGACTTTGATCTTCAGCCTTTCTGGTTAAAGAAGAATGTGCAGGAGAGGACTGGGATGAAGGTCGACTGGCAATACAACCATCCCACGCTATCTCCTCATTGGTTTGTACCACCTCTCCATCTTGGACCTTCTCATTCTGGTTTTTCTCTTGACAACTACCACTTAGTGAATCTGAGTGACTCTCTGAGCAGTCTCGGTACGCTACCTCATTCTTTTCTTTTTCTTCTTCCTCCTTCCCTGAAGCCAGAGATGAGTCCTCCTCTTGAGTGACGTGTTCGACACGACTACAACTCGTATCTCTATCATCGTCCGCCATGTTGGATTTGCTAATCAGCTTCTTCCCCATGGTTCCGCTTTCTTCCTCACACTTTGGTTCCTTGGTTAAAGGTGACAGACTTCCTGAGGTTTGGGAACTGTCACTGGCACGCAGTTGATCCAAACATTCAATGAGTTTATTTAAGGCTTCGCTCGGGTCCGTCTGGGCTCCTACACACGTCGTTTCTCTCTGAGCGGCTTGGCCGTGTTGGTACTGTCGAAGAGAAGCGTCACATCCAGGAGTGTGCGGAAAGTTTCGCTCGTGTATCCTGCGGTAATCCACAGGATGCATGGCAGCGTGAGGCATGACGTACCCTGGATACTGCAGGTAGGAATAAGGGAGCATGTAGGGGCGACCAAAATGGAAGGCTGGGGAAGTAAATGACAGCAATCATTAGAAATCACATTATAAAAGTTATAAGTGAGTTATAAAAAAAAAACACATTACAAGTTCAAAGTGTCCTTCAAGCCTCAAATACTGTAGCATAGGGGTTGTATAGCCTAGTGGACTACAACTGTAGCATGCGTCACAGCAAGCGGTATGTAAAAGTGTGCTTTCAGAGCCGTAGGTTGCATGTCACTATCTGCTATACCGCTACACAACTCAGCTACTTTAGCGTCAGATCACTACCGGTGGCCAATCCAGGGTGAACATGGTCTGGAAAAAAAATCAAAGATGCTGCTGTAGACACTGCATCTTTTTTTGTGGATTTTTTACCCTGATTTTCCCCCTAATTTATTCTTAGCCATTTCCCACCCATCAGGCAGCCCTCCCCTTACACAAGACAGCTACCATCAAGGAAGGGCGAAAGCTATCACTTGAAACATGTGAAGCCAGCCGACCGAATCTTTTTCGAACTGCTCCTCATGCAACGCTATCTGCCTCTTCGACATTCTCGAGCTCACGCCCATGATTGGCTAGTGTCGTTGCGATTGATAGAGGAGAAAGAGTACACTATCCATCATTGGAAAATAAATCTGGGATGTCCCTTAAGATCACATTAATTATAAGTATTAATATTAGTAATTCAGGTGGTTTTTCCTTTTGTAATGTGTAAAGAATAATGAACCTTCAAATCCATTAGTAGATTAGTGTTGAAATAATGTGCCCTAGACGGTAAATGTCTGCTAATGCACTTTTTATGCATGTTTCATTACTAAATATCTTCAGGTACATCATGTTTTGCCAATGACTTACCAGACCCAGGGAAGCCATGCTGGCTGTAAGGGTGATTCATGTGCCATTGATATGTATAAAAAGGCTGCACCGCTGGTTGAACATAGAAGAATGGCCTGGGATGACTGCCAGAACGCTCACCTGCCGTGGGCTGCGAGGGTTTGCTTGGCTCTGTTGTACAAACACACAATTTTTTTTTTTTAAGACTAACATCATAAGCTGGGATGTAGGGCAAACCTAAACTTCTAACCATTTTTATAATACACAACACCACACGAACAAATAATGAAAAACAATGATTCTATGGGTTCAATCATTTTTTTTTTCTGTAGAAATAACTTTAACACTAAAAATAAAGGAATGTTTAATTATCTAGCAAAAGAAACTGTTATACAAGTGCTAAAAATACATGTGATACTCTTCCAAAAGCATACTGTGACTTATGAAGGTATTATATCATATTTCCCAGCCCTTGGTTACATCTGAATAATGTTTTATGGAGCTCAAGTTTTTTTTTCTTCTTGATGCCCTGGTTTGAAAAACATAAACCCCAGCTTAGACCACCATAGGCTGGGCTAGTTGGATGCTCCATATGCCTCATATGACAAAGGATTAGTTGGTTAGTTGGTAGAAAGAGCCTGGCCTACTAGAATCAGCCTGTAAGTGTCCAAAACCCCTCTGATAAGATCAAATCAAACAAGACTAACCAGCCCAAATGAGACTGACATCCAGCTTGAACCAGCCTGCAGCTGTCCATAATTCATCAAACCCTATCAAATCAAACAAACTGGACCAACAAGAACTAACCTGTAAGTGTCAAATACCCCTCTAATACCACTACGCCAAATAAGCCTGGCCAGTCAACATGACCAGCTTGAACCAGCATGCGGATGACCAAAACACCTAATACCATGAGACCAAACAAACTTGACTGGCCAGAAGTAGCCTAACTAGCTAGAAGTAGCCTGCCAGCGTGCCTGCCAACCTGACCAGCTAGGATCAGCCTGTATGTGTTCAAAACCCCTCAAACACCATCACATCAAACAAGCCTCACTTGCTAGAACCAGCTTTACCAACCAGACCATTCAACTGGACTTGCAAGTCCCAACCTGTAAGTGTCCAAAACCCCTCTACTATCATCACACTAAACAAGCCTGATCAGCTAGAACCAGCCTTACCAACCAGGGTAGTCGACCGAACCAGTCTGTAGGTATCCAAAACCACTAAAACCATCAAGTCANCCTTAACAACCAGACTAGTCAACTGGGCCTTCAAGACCCAGCCTGTAAGTGTCCAAAACCCCTCTCATATATCACACTAAATAAGCCTGACAAGCTAGAACCAGCGTGTATGTGTCCAAACCCCTCAGATACCATCAAATTAAACAAGCCTGACCAACCAGAACCAGCTTTACCAACCAGGGTAGTCAACCCAACCAACCTGTAGGTATCCAAAACAATTAATACCATCAAATCATCATCAAATTTCACACATAAAAATGTATTTATCTCTTATAATATTAAACACCTATAGTGTCATATATAATTTAGGTCCTGTGACAAGTTTGTGATAGTTGAGCATTGGAAATAAATGAAGAGAAATGCTATTTACAACGCTAAATCAGTACGTTAGCAATGTGCTTAAAAAAAGAAAGAAATTCATTCGCTACATCAAAATATCGCGAGATTCCACGATACCACCGGCTGAGGTCATACTTGTTACAGCTTCACACTGAAATCTAAATAATTTAACACAGAAAAGAACGAATTTACTCTGTAAATGCTACAAATCACTTTTACTACACATTGCCAACTTAAATGTGTATGTACACTGATCATAATATCTGTCTCTTAAAAAAAAAGGAAGAAGAAATGAGTGAGAAGCTAGCTAAGAGGTGCTGTCAGTATTAGCCGCTGTGTTAATTGTAGTAACAAACTGTAGTATTTACCGTCCATGACTCTAATGACTGAAAAATAAACTCCTTTTAGAGGAGAATAAAGTTACAGATGGCAAAATAGGGACATAAGTTTTCCCACCAGGTCCAAACCAATCCGAAAAGTGCAATTATTTGCTAAATAGCGTGTAAGCAAGGCGGACACAGGTACTGAGGCAGGAAGGTGTGTTGAGTTTATGATGTCCACCTGTGAGTGCTAATGAATGCACTGAGTCTGCTTTCTCCAACATCTTTCTGAGTTCCCTCAGCTCTGAGAAACATCGTCAGGGAATCAGCATCGGTGGAAACAGTCCACTTATAATACAAATACTTCTTTCTTTTTTCTTTTAGTGACAGCAAAAGAATAAAGAAGCGCTCGCGACGTCTTCCATAAATGGAAAACTCTCTCTCTCATATATATATTGTACATTATTATTCGTCCATGTGAAGCTTTAATAAACACGACATGAATGCGAAACTGATTGCGAATCATTAATGTTAATAATATGTGTAGAGAGTCCTGTTTTCTTGGCTGGTATCGGGTAATGTGTCGTTTGTGAATGTGTCGGCTCATTGAATCGGTTATTTTTGGTGAGCATAGAAAGCAGACTAAATGCAACAGTAATGTTATATCAATTAGAGCAATTGTTTATTGCTCACAGAGCAATTACTATATTTTTCTGGTGAGAAATATCGCAAACTTTGCGGGTTTAGAGAAAGACACATTAGTGAGCTGAATCAAATGATCTGACTCACTGAAAAGAGTTGGAATTCCCACCACTAAAAAACCAAAACAATAAAAAGAAAAACATTGCTGTACTGTCTTTTTGCTTCTGTTGTGCTCATTACTAAAGCACTGAGAAATGTACTGAACTTTTTTTTTTTTTAATAAAAAAAATGATCTTCCTAACCAGAATTAAAAATACATATAAAGGTTTTCAAGATATTTAGCTATGATTGAGTGGCGCCCCCTCGTGGGAGAAATAGTGCACTCTCGTTTATTTCTGCTCTCACACACCTGATACGACAGTGGCTGTGTCTCAAATCACACACACACCCAACACGTAATACTACTCACTTTATAATAATCTAGTGACAGACATGAGTGTAAGTGGGTTCTTGTACAACCTTAGCACTTATATAGTGGGAAATTTCATTAAGTTTACTAACATGCACAGCATATAGGTGTGTGTGGAAGCGGGAGGTGGATCCAGAGAGAGAGAGAGAGAGGAGCTGGGACCGGAGGTGATATTAAAAACCCCAGCTCAGTCCACCCTGGTCGTTTGTGGAGACCATCTCTTACAGGTTGCCATGGTGCAAGAGGAATTTCCTGACCCTCATAGAGCACCACATTTAGACTCCCCCAGGGGTGGTGGCATACAGCTGCCCCACCATTCACCCGAACACAAGATAAAGGCAGTTTGGTATGAGTTCAAGGATACACTCGACATGGAAATGATCAAGGAGTCCTACAGTGACTGGAGCAGGCTAGTCGTTTTGGTGCTTAAGAGTTACACCAATTTGTCACCCATCCATTTGGTTTGTTTGGGGCTCCAGTGATGTGATTTCAATGTCTTATGGACAGGAACCTCTGTCCGCACTATGAGTATGCCACTGCTTATTCAGATGGCATAATGATTTAGAGTAATGATTGGCAGCATCAGTTACAACATCTGAGCGCTGTCCTGGGATCCTTGAGAGAGTAACTTCACTTGAGATGGGCATGACTCACAGCAAACCCAAAGAAGTGTACATTTGGGTGGGNCCCAAGACCCAAGACCGAAAAGGTGGTGAGACAGTTCCTGGGGCTAGCTGGCTAATTTTTCAGTCATCAACAGACTGCTGACTAACCTCACAAAAAAAGGAGCTCCAGATCCAGTCCAGTGGATGGAGCCATGTGAGGAGGCTTTCTGCCAGGTGAAAGTGGTTTTGTGTGGGAGCCCACTGTTGCATCCACCTGACTTTCCTCTTCCTAGTGTTTTGCAGACTGGCGTGTTGGACGGAGGGCTGGGTGCCGTTTTGTCCCAGGTGGTGGAGGGGGAGGAGCACCCTATGCTGTACATCAGTGCCAAGTTGTTGGTGAAGGAGAGTAAGTTCAGCACAATAGAGAAGGAGTGTCTGGTTATCAAGTAGGCAGTTCTCACCCACCGGTACTACCTACTGGGGCGCTCCTTTACAATACTGTTCTGATCACATCCCACTTCAGTGGCTCCACCACGCGAAGGATGCCAACTCACATTGGTATTTGGCACTTCAGCCATTTAAGTTCAAGGTGGTCCACAGGCCAGGGTGCAGATGGTAGTGGATTCCCTCTCTCACCATGGCAGGGGAAATCAGCTGGGTCTCTTCTCTATGACCGCTTCGACACCATGTTGTTAATGGAGCGTGATCATATGACCGAGCGACGTAAACGTACACGTTTGTAGAAAACACAACCTCCTGGAAACTCACTACTCCTGTGATCATTTTAATGCTGTCCAGATGNGCTCAGTGGTATAAAGTGCAGTAATGAGTGACAGGGTGAAGTGGCGCTACTGCCACTGAGAAAAGGTTTCAGGGAAACTATGGATATATGACAACTGTGTTTATATGAAATACTGCAGTGTGTCATTTTGTGACTTTGTTGAAGGTCTTGAAATGTTGTTCCTGAGCTCCTCGTCCCATGGTGCAACAATAAACTAAGGATACACACACACATAATAAAAACAGAATATAATAAAATATAGTAGACATAATATATAGTAGCCTATAGAGGAATGTAATGTGAATAGAATAGAAAAGATATGCAAATATACAAAGCTGTACAGTGTATACAGAAACTATATAGTGTGTAAAAGTTTTTCATGTAGTTTTGTGTATCTGTTTGTGAGGTAGGAATATGCAGACACTTCATCATCATCATCATCATCATCATCATTATTATCATCATCACCATCATCACCATCATCATTATCATTATTATTATTATCATCATCATCATCATCATCATCATCATCATCATCATCACCATCATCATGATCATTATTATTATTATCATCACCATCATCATCACCATCATCATAATCACCATCACCATCATCATTATCATTATTATTATCATCATCATCATCATCATCATTATTATTATTATTATTATTATTAATATTATTGCGAAAACCGATCGATAGTACCGAGCCATGACTGCAGTGTTTGGCCCCTTTCCCCCGCGCATGCGCAGTACTGCAGCACGGCAGGAATCGACTCATTCTGCTCGACTCCGCGAGTCAGCTCGCTGTAGCTCAGTGTTATTACTGTTATAATTAATAATTGTGTTGTTAATTCAGTCACTTCATCGGCTTACTTTCGTTCCGACTCATGGAAAGTTTACATTCTGGAACATAAATACAAATACAATACAAAAACGCAGAATATCTAGGCGGTTCATGTTATTGTTTACGGGGTTACAGTTTTTTTTTTCTCGAGCTAAACCGAGTTAGCTACATGACTAGCTTTAGCACTTCC
>CM074956.1:1408431-1420561 GCA_037577455.1 Pangasius macronema
ATTTTGGACCCGTTCATAAACTAATGTAAAACCAGTCATCAATCAAACCATTTCTGTAGGTCTAAGATGCGTTGTAGTCTGGTTTAGTACAAAGTTGGGACCACATGTGCGCACACACACACACACACACACACACACACACACACACACACACACACACACACACACCTGGTCAGGTGAATCAGGTGTGTGTTAGCCAATGTAGTGATACATCTATCTAGGGATGTTCCATAAAGGTGCACTTGTTAAAACTCACCTGGTCAGAGTGATGGATCAACCTTCTGAAATGACTCGGGGCCTTAAGTACCAGCTTAAGCGATGTAAATACTGGTTATAAATCAACACAGCCAGTGCAGTGACGCTAAAACCTGTGTAACGATCCTTGTATCTTGCGCTTGATATTTTATTTTATTTTATTTTATTATTATATAGAATTAAAATGAGCTGTAAAGCATGTGTGTTGTGAATGTGTTGCTGATAAAAAGTGCCTTTGGGAATTGTGTACATTTGTGCAAGCCTTTTTCATATTGATTTGTATTTTTTATTTACAGACACACTGGACCTCACGCAGCACTGATACAGTGGCTGAGTCATTATCTCGCCCCCTACCTCATACACTCGGGAAAGACGACAAACACACTGACTTCACCTCACCTCCCTTTATTGTCCTGAGTAGAGACTTGGGAAGATTTTTCGTTGTTTAAAAGTTGAAGTGTGAAGATTTTCTGGGTTTTTGACTGATGGGACGTGAGGATGACGGAGGAAGGGGAATCCCGCTCGGTGAACTCGCAGTTCGCGGTCTCTGTTCTCGACCAGCTGAAATTGTTTTACGAGGAAAAGTTACTAACTGACATCACGCTCCTGGTGGAGGACCATGAGTTCCACTGCCATAAAATCATCCTGGCCACATGCAGCTCTTACTTTAGGTAAACTAAAAGCTGTTCTGGTTTGGTAAATAGATTTTTCTGAGAAAGGAACTTCTGAAAGTCTGGAATGTTCCTGATGTTTACAAGGGTAGAAGGTTTTCAGCTGTTTCCAGTGGGGCAGGGTAATGTACAATATATTTCTACTTTGTGTGTTTCAGGGCAATGTTTATGAGTGGACTGAGTGAGAGCAAACAGTCACATGTCCACTTGAGGAACGTCGATCCCATTACACTGCAGACCATCATTGCATATGCCTACACAGGAAACCTGGAGATTACACACAGTACAGTGGAGTTACTGTATGAAACAGCTTGCTTTCTACAGGTACAACACGTGCCAGTTACTTACCCAGTGACTGACTAACCTGGTCAGTTAGCCTACTAACAGACTGTCTTTCTTACTTAGCAAATGACTCTTATTGAGGTACTTCATGGCCGACTGACTTGGAGCCTTTTAATTTTCTGACTTTTTTATTTCTAGTGAATGATTGATTAATTGTCTGTTCCAATTACTTGCCTATGGTCTGTGCTGGTTGTTTGCCTAATGACTGTTTGTTCTAGTTACGTGCTTCAGGATAGTCTGTACTGGTTAGTCACCTAGGGAGTGTATGACTTGGTTACTTAGCTAGAGTCTGTCTTATCTGGTTATTTACATAGAGATTGTTTGTCTTGATTACTTGCCTAAAGACTGTTTGTTTTGCCTACTTACCTAGGGACTGCCTGGCTTGGTTACTTAACTAGGGATCATCAGACCTGGGGTCTCATTTATCAAAGCGTGTGTAAAACAAGTACTAAATTTGTGCATAAGACCCTCCCATATGCACAAGAAAGCTGGAATGTATGAGACACGTACGTGCAGCTGTACACAATGGCCATTGATAAATCCCATACATTCTAAATTGATATGCTTGTGCACTGCCATACTCATTTCCATAAAGAAACACCCTTAAATATCAATATATAATAAACAACCTCGCTGTAAAAGCATTTGTGATGGATGACATGGAGCATGCCAAAAGGTATAAGAAGGTAAAAGTCACTGAAAGTGAAGTAAAGATACTGTTGTGTGAAGCTGAGCAAAAAAAAAAAAAAAAAAAAGGTTTATTTGGCACTTTTACAAGTAGTTTATCTAATAAATAAAATAACAATTTAAAAATACATGTATTTTATGAGTATGTATGCATCCTATTTCGTAATTACATTTATAAACTCTGCAATGGCATGATGTCTTTTCCGCTGCTGGTTTTGGAAATATATTGCAGTGTGAGAGACATGAATGAAAGTAAAAATTACATGTCATTATTCAACTTATAGTTGGTTGGGAAATGCCAGTACCATCTCCAGTTTCTCTGCGAAATGTATTCATAGCTTAAATGCCCTAGAATATAGATCAACTAAAACTGCACTGAACAAACGAAATTGACTGATGATCCACTCCTCACTCTCAGCATAGAGTTTCAAGTGGTGCTAAAAGAAAAAAACACTTTCTTCCCTCTGCAAAGCTGCATGAGCCAAATCTTCAAGTAATTACTCTCTGTTATTCTGGTATGATAGGCAATGAGTGATATAGAAGCTCCACATAGTTTACCTATTGTTACATTTTTCTACCACTAGGGTTATGCATATGCATGGTCAGGAAACATACCCATGTTCTCAAGCATAAGCAATACGTGATAAATCCCACTCAGTGTATAGAAGTGTGTGTACACATGGTTTATGTACAGAACTACGCATATGTGCGGTTGATAAACGAGGCCCCTGGTTACTTTCCTAGGGACTGCCTAGCTTGGTTAGTTGTCCCGGGGACTGTCTGACCTGCTTTCTTGTCTAGGGACTGTCTGTTTTTATTTTATTGTCTGTCTGACCTGGTTACCCATTAGGCTCTGTCTGTTCTGGTTACCTGCCTAGGGACCTTGTGCTCCGGTTACCTGCCTAGGGCCCGTGGGCTCCGGTTAGCTGCCTAGGGACCGTGTGCTCCGGTTACCTGCCTAGGGACCGTGGGCTCCGGTTACCTGCCTAGGGACCGTGGGCTCCGGCTACATGCCCAGGGACCGTGGGCTCCGGCTACATGCCCAGGGACCGTGGGCTCCGGCTACTTGCCCAGGGACCGTGGGCTCCGGCTACTTGCCCAGGGACCGTGGGCTCCGGCTACTTGCCCAGGGACCGTCGGCTCCGGCTACTTGCCCAGGGACCGTCGGCTCCGGCTACTTGCCTAGGGACCGTCTGTTCTGGTTACGTCCCTAGAGACTGACTTGTTTACTTGCCTAGGTTCTGTGCTCTGTTACTTATCTAGAGACTGTCTGGTCTGGGTACTTACCCAGTTACTGCCTGAATTGGTTACCTACTTAGGGAGTGTCAGATTTGGTTACCTGCTTGGGGACTGTCTGACCTGGTTACTTGCTTGGGGACTGTCTGACCTGGTTACTTGCCTAGGGCCTGTCTGTTCTGATATCTTGTCTGTCTGACCTGATCACCCATTAGGGATGGTCTGTTTTGCTTGCTTGTCTGTCTGACCTGGTAGCTTGTCCATGGACTATCTGTTATGATTACTTGTATGTCTGGTTTAGTAACTAGGGAATGTCTGGCTTGGTTACTTATTTAGGGGATGTCTGACATGGTTACTTGCCTAGGGACTGTTTGACCTGTTTACTTGCCTAGGGACTAGATGATCTATTTTCTTTTCTAGGGACTATCTGGTCTGGGTACTTACGTAGGGATTGTCTGACTAAGGCCTGTCTGTCCTGGTTACTTGCCTAGGGACTGTTTGTTCTGATTAATTAACTAGGGAGTGTCTGCTCTGTTTATTTGCCTAGGGATTACTTGACTTGGCTACTTACCTAGGGACAGTCTGACCTGGTTATTTGTCTAAGGACTGACTGACCTCGTTACTTTCCTAGGTACTGTCTGACCTGATTACTTGTCTAGGGACTGCCTGGCTTGGTTACCTTTCTAGAGACTGTCTGACTGGGTTACTACCTAGGGCCTGCCTGGGTTGGTTACTTACCTAGCTATTGTTTGCTCTGGTGACTTTTCTATGGACTGTCTTTTGTGGCTTATTTAGTGAATGAATCACATTGTTTTTTTTTTTTTTATTCAAATAATTGTTACACACGTACATATACACAAATTAACTGTACTCTCTCTGTATTCTGTTTCTGCCTCTAAGGTGGATGGCGTGGTGTGTGCTTGCCGGGACTTTCTCCTGCGCTCGCTCTCGGTGGAGAACTGTGTGCGTATCCTAAGTCTGGCTGATGCATTTGGCTGTGCTGAGCTGAAGCGCAGTGCCCAACGTGTGGTGGAACTGAACTTTCGACATGTGTGTCGAGGCGAGGCCTTCCTTCAGCTCTCTCACACTCTGCTGCTGGAACTGCTGGGCAGCGATGCACTGGACGTAGAGCGCGAAGAGACTGTGCGACAGGCAGCCGCACTGTGGCTTGAGCACGATGCTGCACACCGAGAGCGTCACCTGTCAGCTGTGCTTAGCCTTGTGCGCGTTGATGCCTTGGCCGAGATCACGCAGCGCGCTTGGTTTCGTGGCTTACCGCAAAATCACAAGTCCATCGTCATACAGGGACTGTACAAATCCATGCCCAAGTTCTTTAAGCCACGACTGGGCATGACAAAAGAGGAAATGCTCATTTTTGTGGACACTGATTCATCAAGCGATTACAACAGTCATGACTTTCATCGCCCTCCGAGTGAATTTAACAATTTGCATCTGCGACGCTCACCTAGCAATAATAACGACGACGATTTACCTTTACATCACTTGCCTAGCAGTAACGATGATTCACAACGCTCGATTACATGCTACAGCCCCCAAGCTGAAAAAGTGTACAAGCTAACGAGCCCTCCGGATGACTTGCGCAGATTTGGAATCCTTGTCACACCCGATAATGATGTATTTGTTGCTGGAGGTGAACAGCCAGTGAAAAATGGCAAATGGAAGGCAGTCCAGAGTTTCTATTGGTTAGATGCACAGCAGAACGCATGGGTGGCAAAAGCAGCCATGTTGAGCGCACGCACACGTCCCACACTCATCTTCTGCCATGGATTTGTCTATGCCATTGGAGGCGGCGGCGGCTATGATGACGTGGGTGGAAGCCATGATGATGATGTCACAATGGAATGTTATGATCGCAGTAGAGATGAATGGAGTGCGACAAGCCCAATGCCAACTCATAGCTCCTTCAGCCAAAACAACATGGCCGCCGTAGCTGTTAATGACCGTGTTTATATCATTATCCATGATGCTATGTTTTGCTATTCGCCACGTAATGACGTCTGGACAGAAATAATGGCGCAGAGAAGAAGAAGCTGTTTAGGCTCCGCCTCCTTTTTTTCAGGCACTGCCACTGCTGCTGTTCTTGGTGACCTCATTTTCTATGTTAGCGGAGGAGGAGACAGCGCTATGGAGATCTACGATACAAGTAGGGACGAATGGCGCACGATTGCTGCGGTGCCTGTTGCCGATGGTGATGGTGCAGCTGTATCAGAGGTGTGTGTGCGGGCTGTGGTTCTGTTCGATACATTATGCATGTTTGTGCGTGAGCGTCATGGAGGCTATGCGCTAATTCGTTACGATGCAACACGAGAGCGGTGGCTCCGCCCCCAGCCCATTCCCCACCGTGCCCTAGGTCGTCTCGGCAATCGATTTCGCCTTGCCGTTGCCAAGCTCTACCCATCCTGCCTCACTGAGTTGCCGTGGAAACCACCAGCATGCCCATTCCCACCTGACGATGAGGAAGAGTTTAGCACGGATGGAGACACTCTAGAGTTGCCAGATTTATAAAGAAACAGTGGCCATTTTTAAATCTGGACAGAAAGACTGCAGCGGCTGCTCTAAATGGTGGCCAATCTGAACTTAGAGACATGTACAGAAACAGTGGCCATTTTGAAACATTTTGATGTTTACCTTTTAGTAAAGGGTGGGCATTTCAGATCAGAGCCTTTGTTTTTGAGGTGACTTCCTGAATGAGGTTAAAACCTTTAAAAGCATTAATGATGTCCAAAGTAATTAGCGTGCAACTGTCTTAGTGAGCATGTTTGAGGAGAAACGCTAACAGGCTGAGAATTGTAAAAGACAGCCAGGGTGCTTAAGCGCATACTGACCGAATCCGATGTGTTTTGATTTAACGAGGAACGAGTACTCACGGCATCCATCTTTAATCCACCCCGTGACGTTTAACTTATTTGTGAGGTGAAAAGAAAAGGTATCAAACATCCAAGATGGCCTGGATATGTAGCGTAAAGCATATAGCATTTTCTTTAACAGGTTTGCTGAGGGAGGGAGAACAATGAGAATGGGGGAAAAAAAACATCCAAGGTAGCAAACGGCTGGACGATTACTGTGCAGCCAGTGATGGCCATCTTGAATCCACCATGAGGCAAAAAGACTGCGAGGTGCTCAAGATGGCCGACACGTTTAGCACGTTTCGCACCTCTTGAGGAAACCTCTTGAGAGGGCTGTGGTGTTAAGCGTCCTGAGAACAAGCAGCCATTTTGGATTTAAACCATCTGTTAACGTTACGCAGGTAGAGGAAATGTAAAAAATTTCAACGATTTCGAGACTTTAGTGTGGAACTGGGTTGTCCTCCGTGACGGCCCATCCCCCGCCTGTGATGTCACCACTGACCATGTGTATGTATGATGCTGCAATCGATGGTGTAGAGCTGAGCTCATCGTCGCTCCACAGACTGGTTTCTACTGTTCATTAATGCATTATTACTATTTCTCATTTCTCAATGGTTATGATGATGATGATGATGATGATGATGCACTTGCTTTCAAATCTTCCACAATATGGCTGCCGTGTACAGGAGTCTGTGTGTGTGTGTGTGTGTGTGTGTGTGTGTGTGTGTGGCATTTTTTTTTTTGTTAAACGAGCAGTGTTTGACTGCAGGTTCGGTCATGTAAATGTTTTTTAGGTAAACCTGTCAGCTCTGCATCTACACCAGCCACACTAAGTGTGTGTATGCATGCATGTCTGAATCTAAAGGACTGACTGGACTTACACACTTCGTCTCACGGTGTCATATTTCCATCACATGCTCGTTATGCAAATTTATGCAGCTAAACAATAGTTTGTGGTGGGTGGGGCTTAAAGAGCTTAAGAGCTTAAGTTTAAATCGAATCAACCAATCACAGAGTTAACTGTGACATCGTGACTAGCCTTTCTTTTCATTTGTTTGGTTTTGTGTTAAAATAATTGACATTCATTTCTACAAGAGAAGCAGGAAGACGCAGCGACATGGTGAGCTTTTCCGATCGCGGTATCGTCACTGCACCGGAACAGGTTCATGGTAGTGCTGGGCGATATTGGGGGGGGGGGGGGATAAAAACGATAATTTTTTTTCAACTTTGAGCTATTCTTACATAATACGATTGAAAAATAATGCAATTTACACAAAATTTTTATTTCATTTTATTAGAATGGACTTTGGAAAAAAGAAAGAAAGAAAAGCATTGGCTGTGTTTACATGCACATCAAATTGCGTTTAAGGTCTATATTCGGGCTGCAGCCGTATTCCGAATACGTCGTTGCCATTCCTAAATACCGAGCCTACAGCTACGCATCTGTTATCACCCACAATTCCTTGCGGACTGAGCTGCGCATAAGGTGTTTACATGCAGCACACCTCTGATTAAATCAGATTGCTGTGTTTACGTGTGCGGTGTTTACTCAATATTAATTAGAATATTGCCAAATTCATTAATATTAATATCGGAATATCGATGTGCATGTAAACGTAGTCGTTGTGTGCGTGCTACAGATGGTGCCGTTACTATTTTTCACAACTTAGTGTACCCTTCTTTCTCGACAGAGTAAACAGGGTCCGCGTGTTTCGTGACATGAAACACCACTGCAACTGAGAAGTCAACTTGGGGTGGTGTTCTTCTCAAATGCGAGTTCCTTCCCCGTTTATGGAGTGGCGTCACATTAACATGTGGCACACGGCATCAGAAATAAACACAATAAACACACAAACTTCTTCCCTTTAAATGAGTTACCTTAGTTATCTACAAGTATTAGCTTTTAGATTAATAAACTTGCGGACGTATTCATTTGTTAAATCTAAAACACTGACTGTACAGTTCGCTCTTTGGGAAAGAAAATATACATCACTCATCCGAGTTAGCTGCCTGTCTAACAGAATACGAACACGAGGGCGTCACTTTTCCCACTCCGTCTGTCGAACGTAGCGTATTTCTGACCGGCGAATTACCACTTACAGTTTAACGCAGCGTTTATTTTACGTGAACTTGCTCATCTGGCTTTTGAAACCTTGTAAACCTTGAAACCAATTCCATCTCTCCGAGGTGATATTTGAAAATTTTCTTTGCTACGTGCTCAGTCCGAATTAATTGTGAAAATTGCCCAGCACTAGTTGACCGCATCACATGGCGTTTGGCCATGTTTAGTGACTAAAAATACTTCCAGCAACAGCCTGAAAACTGACCCGTGTTCCAGCAAAGCCATGTAACATTTAAATAGCTAACCAGTTTCTCTGGCATGCAAGCTAGCACTAAGTTACTGTTTTGTGGAATTAAATGCTAGGCAGAATGTCTAGCTGAAAAGCTAGTGGTGATGTCACTTTAAATTCCGTTTAAGTCTTGCCCCTCTTCGCACAAAATAAACCTGTCACTTGGCCAAATCGGGATTTGCTAAGTGTCGGTAAAGTAAGCGTTATGAAGCATAACAAACATGCCGTGTTCTGGCTCTGCTGATGGACGCGTCCCAAACCAGTGACATAGCAGAACAGTGCACATTCTGATCCCTGTGTATCTGCTCCGAGTTTGGCATACAGCCCAAAACTAAAAATCTTACCTGCTAGATGGCTAATCGCAGGAACTAAACATGAGCCCCACTGATCGTCATGGTAACCAAAAGGCTAATCTACCTAGCTAGATGGATGGCCAACATTAGTAACCAAGGTACAGGGGAGCTTTGTGGTTGCTGGTTGGCTGAAAACTAGCTTTGTAAATGTTATGTACTTATAGTGGCGAATTGTTTTGAGGCAAAGTTTGGGATGCAACCAATGTCCGAGTCATCAAGGTGTCCAGGAAAGCTCTTTTTACATAATTTTTAAAATTTTTAAATTTTATTTTATTTATTTATTTTTTTTGCTAAACAGTCACCCAGCTAACGCGTGTGGTGTTGTACTATTTTGTTACATTATTCAGTATGTTGCCAGTTTCGTGGTTTGGGACACAGCCCCGATTGTGACGCCTGGTTTGGGACGCGACCCACGTCTGAGACGTCAGCCCGAAACACTTTTGCCAAACACTTAGCTGTCTTCACTCTGACATTATTTAGTATGAGGGCTTGTGGTTTGGGACGCAGCCCACGATTGTGGCAAGCTGTCATTAGTGAAATCTGACATCTTGTTTGGGACGAAGCCCATGAGGTCCTTTCCAGAATATTCTGCAGTGCAGCAGTTGATGGAAACACACATTTCTGTACGATAACTGTTACCATAGTGTTCAAGAGCGATTGTGTGTGTGTGTGTGTGTGTGTGTGTGTGTGTGTGTGTGTGTGCAGTGAGTAAACACAGAAATCTGATGTCACATTNTTTTTGTTTTTTGTGGTTGTGTTTGTTGTTTGGTGTGGGTGTGTGTTTGTTTGGGGGGGGGGGGGCCGGGGGCCCCCCCCCCCCCCCCTGATGGTTTTGTTATCAGAGCCTTTGCCACTATAACAGAGGGATTATGGGTAATGTGGGGTTTAACTGGTTACTGAGTGTGGTGATGATGTAGAGTTCTGACATACACTCAGCCTGTCCCTCAGCACTGTACTGCACACACCTTTAATTTATTATTAAACACCTCACAAACACTCCGCCTCTGTCTTTATTCATCGCTGCAATACAGCTGGGTGCAAAAGTTTATGCCCCCCGTTGGTTTCTTAATGCAGATGATCTATAAAACAGAATTGTGTTTGTCTATTTTCTTCTGATTGCAAACTAAATTTAGTTATTTAGTCAAAAAATAGCAGTTATAACTCAGCTTTACACTGTATGAATGTTGGACCAGGAAAATAAATAAATAAACAAACATGTCATAAAAGAATTCTTTGGTTGCAAGCCGAGATTGACAGTTTTAAAACGCATAATGTGATGCGCTCTTTGGCAGCCAGTTCAGCACTAAAAGACATCAGACGTCAAAGTTCTGTCAGTGAGAAATTTCTTAATAAAAGTCTCAGCTACGACGCTCACCGGACTCACGGGACGGCTACAAGTACGGCAGCGACAGTGACGAAACGTCGATGGAACATATCCTAGAAACGTAGCACAATTTCCTCATTACTTCAATCTCTTTTCTGTATGAGCTGACCTCCGGATCACGCTGATTAATGTCTGGAAACAGAACCTAGTAATTTTTTTATAGAATTCTGCCAAGATTTTATTGGGGTCTCATGCAAAGTGACGGAGTTTTCTTAAAACACAGCTGAAATCTGATTTACGTCAGCATGTCGCAAAAGTTTACACCCCCCTCTGACCTGTTCTAGTTAATTTCTGTAAATGAGCTTCATTAAAATGTAAATCAGTCACCACATGCTCACTGTGTTAAAGTCTTATTTAAGACATGTTAATGTTAAAACAGCCTCAAACTCTATTAGCCGTTGATTGAGGTATTTAGTGTCAGCAGGAATCAGGAAAACGGTGACCTTTCACCAAGATGGATAAGGAGAGAAAAAGATAGCAATGTTTAATGAGAACAGTGAAAAACTTTTTTAAAAATAGGGGGAAAAAAGCACAGAAAGCTATGACCAGAGCAGAAGAAGAAATAAGGTGTGTGTGTGTGTGTGTGTGTGTGTGTGTGTGTGTGTGTGACAGAGAGAGAGAGATAGTAACATGACAGGATGGTGTGATGAAGCAGAGTTACTGTGACCTCCCTAAAGTTGATTATTTTCCTGTAACGGCACACCCTATAGTGTTTTATTCCTTTTATACCACAGCAATTTGCCAAGACCAAAATTGTTTTATTTATAGAAGATGAACACTTTTTTATTTGTTTAATTTTAGTTGTTTATTTAATTGTTTAAAAGTCTTTAAAAGTTAGTTCCTGTTCCTGTTAGTACCGTATAAGAAGTCACAGACTGACAAATCGAAACGTCTTGACAAATCTGCTTAATCTGAAGGAACGTCTGTAAAATTAAACGTGCGTTGAGTGTCTTGGTGGTTTTACTGATAGGAATTTAGGGATATTCATTTGTCTCTTTTCAGGCACATCTGTGTTTTTTTTTTCTTTTTTTTTTTATTTTAAGAATATATTTTGACCAGTTTTTCTGTGCCAATTTAATGGCTAATGTAGTTTCATGAAATTATGTTCTACCTTCTAACTGCATTTTATAAAATTATAATTTAATAATGGAGCTAGTGTGCATACAGTAATTATCCCTGCATCACTGTCTACTTTTGCAAGAGCAAAAGCGCTGGCTACATCTGCTCAGGAAAGAAGAAAAAAATCCCAAACCTTTCACCCAAAAGAGTCGACATAAACAGCACCTAGAGTCCTTAGTTTCTTTGTTTCAAAGTTAAAACTGTGTGAATTTTGAACTCTCGTATGTATTTATTCTGCACTGATTCTAAGATATCCTTATTGAACACCACTGCATGCTTAATTTATTATTGCAATTATTTAATAACTTATTTATTTTTACCCAGTTCTCCTACTTCAGAGGTGACGTTTTCATTTTAGATCAGTTTTAGTTCTTCTGCCCGTTACGTTCTTAAAATAGTTTTAATATCACGTTTTACAACACACAAAATATTTCCTGATATTTACTACGCGCACACAATCATTTTTTTCTTTCTTTTGTAGTTCTTTCCTTCTAATTAGCGTATTTCCAATGACACTTGGCAGTAAGCCATTTAAGAATGCGTGGACTAAACACTTATCCCCCCTGGAGAAGCATGGTGGTGGTAGCATCATGTTTTGTTACTCTTGGTTTCTGCTCTGTATAATCTCCCCTTTACACGGTCACAGACTTTTCCACGTGCCGAAAGAGATCCGACTTAGCGCCAATACGGTATAAGAAAAGAAAAAAATTATTTTTATTTAAATTATGGATTCTGTGGCGTGTTCAAAGCCTGTGATTTATTTATTTATTTATTTTTTAATAAATAGCCCTCTTCTTCTTTTGGCTTTTCCCTTCAGGGGTCTCCACAGCGAATCATCACTCTCCACCTATCCCTATCTTCTGCA
>CM074956.1:1420661-1433771 GCA_037577455.1 Pangasius macronema
ATTTATTCAATGGGGTTGAATACTTATGTAATCACTTACGTTTTATTTTATTTTTAATTTTGCAAACTATATTGATTTCAGTTTTATGAACTATTTTATGTAGATTCATGGCCCCATCCATCCAGAGACTAATTGTTGTGTATTGATGTAGGTCAGTGTATAAAAAGAAAACAATAAAAGAACTATTATTAATGTGTACATGCTTGTTGTATTATGTTTAGTAGTGCAAATTTTAGATAACTATTAATTGTGACAAAACTTGAATTTAGAAAACTTTTAATCTTTGAAGTGGATAACTTTTAAGTTATAATATTATTTAAGATAACAACTAAGTAAGCTATATCTGAAGTCTGGTTGTCATGGGTGTAAAGTGTAACCTTCACGCTGGTTATCTTAAGAACATAATGTACTATAGAAAAAAAAAAGTGTCAGGAGATCTGTGAATGAGTCAGCGGTGACGTCATGGTCACGCGGGCGGAAGCGGAAGTTGCCTCTGTTTGTGTTTGTCCATCAGTAACAAATCGATGAGGGGCGCAGAAGCGTCGGTTTTTATTATTTTAATCGCGAGTAAAAGTGAGCTTTTATTTCTTTCACACACGCGGTGATGGAGTCCGGCGGTAAGGACGAGGTTAAAGGGGCCGTGCTGCACATCGTGGTGGTCGGCTTCCACCACAAGAGGGGCTGCCAGGTAAGCTAATGCTAATGCTAATGCTAGCCAAACACAGGTGCGTTATCTGACGTTAGCCATCAAACACAAGCTGCACGTCTTTATTTAGACTTTATTCAGAAATAAATGTTAAAGAACTGAATATAACACACATGCAAAAGTAAGTTAATGTCACTGGAAAGAGAAAGAAGCGTGTGGTAGAACGTCTAAATACTTAATGGATGTTAAATATTTAAAAACATGCAGTGTAACAAGAGACTGCAGTTCTCTCTGTGTGTGTGTGTGTGTGTGTGTGTGTGTGTGCTTTCTGAAAATACATTCACTTCTTTTTATTACTGTGAGTTTATTCGTGCTTTTTGTTGTTCATCTTCTGATGTTGCTGTAATAAACGCACTGATAAGCCTGTAGTTTAGAAGCGACACCACTAGCCCCGCCCCTTTACTCTGCTAATGCACCAGATTGCCCCGCCCCTTTACTCTGCTAATGCACCAGATTACCCCGCCCCTTTACTCTGCTAATGTACCAGATTGCCCCGCCCCTTTACTCTGCTAATGCACCAGATTGCCCCGCCCCTTTACTCTGCTAATGCACCAGATTACCCCGCCCCTTTACTCTGCTAATGCACCTGATTGCCCTGCCCCTTTACTCTGCTGATGCACCAGATTGCCCCGCCCCTTTACCCTGTTAATGCACCAGATTGTCCCACCCTTTACCCTGTTAATGCACCAGATTGCCCCGCCCCTTTACCCTGTTAATGCACCAGATTATCCCGCCCACATGCACCCATCCCACCCTGAGCTTTATTGTGGATCACTCTGGAGACCTCTGGCTCAGCATCCTCAGCTGATCCAAAAGTTCTCACTGGGTGGTGTGATATGGAAATTCGAAGTGTTTTTTTTGGCTGCCTGGTTTGGCATTCTAAGTGCTCTGATTGGACGCAGTTCAGAGATGTTCCAGACATTTTGATTGGGCACGATGTAACATTCCAAACATTCAGATCAGACATTCCAAACCTTCTGATTGGGTGCCATGTTGAGATATTCCAAGCATTTTGATTGGACACTGTTTTGTGGCATTGTAATCGTTTTGATTGGACGCTGTGGTAAAATGTTCCAGATGTTTTGATTGGTTGAGACATTCTAAGCTTTCTTATCATATCGAAGTGGACACTGTGTGTGTGTGTGTGTGTGTGTGTGTGTGTGTAGGTGGAGTTCTCATACCCCCCCATCAGTGATGAAGGTCATGACAGTAACTTGTTGCCTGATCAGTGGAAGTACCTGCCGTTCCTCGCTCTTCCCGATGGAGCGCACAACTATCAGGAGGGTAAAGATGCTCTATCTAACACTGTATAATACTATACAATATATACCGCTGTATAATACTATATAACACTGTATAACACAATATAATACTGTATAACACAATATAACGCTGTATAATACTATATACCGCTGTATAATACTATATAACACTGTATAACACAATATAATACTGTATAACACAATATAACGCTGTATAACACTATATAACGCTGTATAACACAATATAATACTGTTAATGCTATATAATACTTTATAACAATATAATACCGTCAATGCTATATAATACTTTGTAACGCTGTATAACACAATATAATACTGTTAATGCTATATAATACTTTATAACGCTTTATAACGCTGTATAAGACAATATAATACTGTATAACACTATATAACGCTGTATTACTAACACAATTTAATACTATATAACACTGTATAATGCTGTATAACACAGTAATACAGCTACCAGGAGGTTATAGACTCTCAACCTGCTATATGCACCCGCCATTCACTTTATTAGGAACACCTGCACATTCATGCAGTTATCCAATCAGCCAATCATGTAGCAGCAGCACACTGCATAAAATCCTGCAGATGCAGGCCAAGAGCTTGACCCATGGTAGTTGGTACCAGATGGTCAAGCAGTCTCTAGAGTTTACACAGGATGGTGCGAAAAACAAAAAGCATCCACTGTGCGGAGGATGTGCAGGCTGAAACACCTTGTTGATGAGAGATCAGAGGAGACTGATCTCACTGCTCCGAGACAGGGTGTCTGTAGTGACTCATATAAATACTCTCTACAGCCATGGTGAGCAGAGAAGCATCTCAGAAAGTGCAACATGTGAGACCTTGAGGTGGATGGGCTACAACAGCAGAAGACCTCTACAGGTTCCACTCTTGTCAAACAAGAACAGGAATTTGAGGCTATCATGGGCACAGACTCACCCAAACTGGACAGAAAATAAATCACCTGGACTTTTTCCCCTTTTTCAACTGACCAGTTCTCCGCTCACTGGATGTTTTTTGTTTTTCGCACCATTCTGTGTAAACTCCAGAGACTGTCGTGTGTGAAACTCCCAGGAGATCAGCAGCTTATGAAATACTCAGACCAGCCCATCTGGCACCAACTACCACGCCGCGGTTAAAGTCACAGAGATCTCACTTTTTCTTCATCCTGATGTTTGATGTGAACATTTAACTGAAGCTCTTGATTTGTATCTGCATGATTTTATGCATTGTGTTGCTGCTACATGATTGGCTGATTAGATAACTGCATAAACAAGCAGGTGTACAGGTGTTCCTATTAAAGTGGAAGGTATATATTAATACACTGTATAACTCTATATAACGCCATGTAGCACTTTACTGTTTTAATGAATAAACTTAAAAATAGTTTACTCAGATAATGATTATTTTACCTACTGAGTGAAAGTACAGTTAATTTTAGCTGATGATGTTGAGTGTTTACAGGATATTGTTTTTTTCCCCTCCTTCTTTCTGCCTCTTCAGACACGGTGTATTTCCTCCTGCCCCCTCTGAGTGAGGAGATGAAGTGTGTGTACGGTGTTTCCTGCTACAGACAGATTGAAGCCAAGGTCTGTATCCTTCATTAACAGCACTGCAAACAGTGAATAGCAGCAAATACAAAACTGCTAACTGGTGTAATGCTAGCTGCGGTTCTGTCAGGATTAGCTGTATGAGCCTTAATACAGTCAGGGTGTGAGCTAAATTTGTAGCGTGCACTCGGGTTACCTGTCTCAGGTGTGTGAGGACAGACAGCGGTCTTCTGTTTCAGATGCTGAAGGTGAGACAGGCTGATGTCACCAGGGAGACGGTGCAGAAGAGTGTGTGTGTGCTCAGCAGAGTGGTGAGCAACACTTCTAGCCTCCAGCCTGTGTGTGTCCATGCTAGTATTTGTTTTAGAACAGAGACTGTTTGACTGACTGTAGCGTGTTTTTATTTAGCCGGTGTTCGGTCTGATTGCGGCGAAGCTACAGCTCATCACACATGCCTACTTTGAGGAGAAGGACTTCTCTCAGATCTCCATCCTGAAGGTAAAGTGCACATTTCTATCCGAGTGTGTGTGTATGTGTGTGTGTGTGTGTGTGTGAGTGAGTGAGTGTGTGTGAGATCTCTATTGTTCACGATTCCCTCCTCCCACTATGTGTGTGTAGGAGCTGTATGATCACATGAACGGTTCTCTACGGTTCCCAACGCTGGAGGGATCACAGGTGTATCTGGGTAAACTCTCTGGCACTATCTCTACATCATATACATATCAGTTTATCTACACTTCAGCTTCTCACCAGCCTGAGATATGGGTTAGTCCATGGTATGCAAAAGCTCACAATAGGCACTATGTGCTAGCCCAGGATAGGTATTAGCCTGAGATATGGGCATGGGATAGGTGTTAGCCTAAGATATGCATTAGCATAGGATGGGCGGTACTCTGAGATATGCATTGGCTGAGACTCATGTTGGTCCAGTATATGAGTTGCCCCAGGATCCATTTTGAGACACGCATTGGCCAAGACACGCTTTGATCTGGGATGTGTGTTGCCCTGAGACATACAGTATACAGTGGAAGGGAGTGTACCCTTGTGCAATATCACTTAAATGTCAAATGGTTTAAAATTGCATCACCTCTCAATAATTGCATTATTTCTAAGTTGACAAGTAGGGAATTTCCTCTTATGAACAATTATAAACAAATACTTTAGAAAGACTATGTTGAAAATCCAGGCCCCAAAGTAGAAATTCAATGCAACGAAAGTGAACACACCTGTGATTCACACAAGTTAGAAAACTTTTATTTGTATTGAACTTTTAACATTGGACATTGTCACAAGGCAGCTTTAAGAAATATATAAATTCAGGATATACATTTTTTAATTTATCCCTAATGAGCGAGCCAGAGGCGATGATGGCAAGCAAAAAACTCCCTATACGATATGAGGAAGAAACCTTGAGAGGAACCAGACTCAAAAGGGAATCCACCCTCATCTGGGTGACTAGCGAGATTACAAATAATTCCCTTCTATAAATGTGTACTATACAGTCAAAAAGTGCAATTATGTAACCAGGAACTTATGAGCTTATGCGTAGTTTATGAATATAAGTGTCAGAGCTATTTCTGAATTCATTATAGTTTTAATATGAAGTCTTTCTTTTTTTTTTTTTTAAGTTCTATTCAACTGTTCATTGATGTTCAAGGACTGCAAAACTGTTCATAGCAATTGCAGTCCTAAGCCATCTTTAGGGTTTCTAAGTGGGACCATCCACAGTAGCTTGGGTAAGAATTCGTTGAGAGCGGGTTACAGGACGATCGGTAATCAACTACAAATCAGTCGAAACACAGTTGCAGCAGTAATCAGGAGGTATACAGTAGAACGAGCCATAGTACCACTAATCAGAGCCGCAGTGGCCGTCCTTCTAAAATGACACCACAGACAGTGAAAAACAGACGGGGAAGTGCTTCAGACTTGGCACAGGGGTTATCAGTGGAAATCTGAGTTACTGTGACAGCTCAGACAGCGCAAAGGACACTGTGTTACGTCAACCTCTATGGACGGCATCCAAGAAGAAAACCCTTGCTTGTTCTTTGGCACAAAACTGCAAGATTAAGCTTTGCTAAAGAACATGAAAAGAAGCCTGATGAATATTGGGAGCACATTCCCTGGTCAGATAAGAATGTTTGGCGTGAACCTGGCTAGGACTACCACAGTGAATGCATAGTCCTGATCGTGAAGCACGTAGGTGGGAGTGTGATGATATGGGGCTGCGTGAGTGCAAAAGTTGTTGGGGAGATGACATTTATAGATAGCACCATGAATGCCTGTGGATCTACCAAAATACTGGCTGACAAGATGACTCCCAGTCTCCAGAAGCTTGGCAGAAGAGGAATATTCCAGCATGATGACAATCTAGAGCACACTGCCAAAATCACCCAAGAGTTTCTAAAGAAGAAAAAAGTGAAAACTATGACCTGGCCAAGTATCCAGTATCAAGTATCCTGACTTGAATCCAGTAGAACACCTTTGGACTATTTTAATGAGGAAAGGTAGAGCAACACAACCCCTCCAGCAAAGAACAGCTGAAAAGAATTGTCTCTGAAGAATGGCAGAACATCTCCCCAGAAATTTGTGCAGCACTGGTATCCTCCATGCCGAGAAGGATTGAGTCTAAAATCAATCAGAGCCACTGCACAAGCATTGTGTACAACAATTTGGAATGTCCTGAAAAAGAAAAAAAACACTAATGTACTAACAACCAGACATGGAACAGGTCGACCAAGAACAACAACAGCAGCATGACAAAAATGTTGTGAGAGCTGTGACGGAAAAACCCAAAAACAACAGTCAGTGACATCACCAACAGCCTCCACAGGGCAGGGGAGAAGGTATCACAACCCACCGTAAGAAGAATTCAGTTCAATTTTATTTGTATTGAACTTTTAACATTGGACATTGTCACAAAGCAGCTTTACAGAAATATATAAATTCAGGATGTACATTTTTAATTTATCCCTAATGAGCGAGCCAGAGGCGATGGAGGCAAGCAAAACCTCCCTGAGACGATATGAGGAAGAAACCTTGAGAGGAACCAGGCTCATCATCTGGGTGTCACCGGATAGTGTGATTACTACACAGTCAAAAAGTGCAATTGTGTGAACAGGACCTTATGAGCTTATGAGCAGCTTATGAATATGAGTGTCAGAGCTATTTCTGAATTCATTATAGTTTTAATATGAAATCTATTTCATATTTCGTATGAAAACATACAAGTGTCTTAGCTTGGGCTTACATGGCTGATGATGATGATGATGGTAGCAGCAGAATGAGTTCAGAAGAAACTTGACCCAAAATACACTGCCAACACAACCAAGGACTTCATCAGGGGAAAAAGACCAGTTTTAGACCGGTCAATCACAAGATCTAATTGAGCATTTCACCTCCTGAAGAGGAGACTGATGGGCGAAACACAGCAAAACTAACAACAACTGAAAGATGCTGCGGTACAAGCCTGCAAAAACATCACAGAAGACGAATGCAACAGTTTGGTGATGTCAGTGGGTCGCTGGTTTGATGCAGTTATTGCAGCAAGTGATATGCAATCGAGTATGAAGTATTATTTACTTCAATTTGCTTTAAGGCTGTCTGTTCCAATACTTTTGAGGAAAGTCGGGTGGTCTGAGAGCAAAGGTGCCATATTCTAGGCTGTTTAGATGCAAATGTCAGGAAATTCTGATCTATCATCTCATATTCATCTTTTGATCTCAAACCCAAATGTCTCCAGTGTATAGCAAAAACCATGCATTTGGCCCGGACATGCTTTGGCCAAGGATATGTGTTGGTCAAGGATGTATGCTGGTTATATACAGTTCCTTTATATATCCATCCATAAAGTATGACTTTATCTCCTCTCTCTCTCTCTCTCTCTCTCTCTCTCTCTCTCTCTCTCTCTCTCTCTTTCTCTCTCTCTCTCTGCAGGATTATCTGCACGAGATTTAATACTGCACTTTAAACACAAGGTAACCCAGTGATTACAGGATGACAGGTTAATGTACTGTAACACTGATCTTTTTAACATTCACACTTCACCTCTCATTATTACATCTGAGTAATAACCACTATATGATTCATAATAATAATAATAATAATAATAATAATAAGTACACTGTGTTTGTTTTAGGTTCTGGTCCTGTTTAAGTTGATTCTGCTGGAGAAGAAGGTCTGCACACACACACACACACACACACACACACACACACACACACACACACACTCTCTCTCTCTCTCTCTCTCTCTCTCNACACACACACACACACACACACACACACACACTCACTCACTCTCTCTCTCTCTCTCTCTCTCTCTCTCTCTCTCTCTATCTCTATCTCTCTATCTCTCTCTCTCTCAGATGAGTAAATGTGTATCTAATGTGCAGTCTAATGATATTAAACTTTGTAAAATTAAACTTTGGAAATGTGTGTGTGTGTGTGTGTGTGTAGGTGCTGTTCTATGTCTCTCCTGTTAACAGATTGGTGGGGACCCTGATGACGGTTCTCTCACTGTTCCCTGGTGAGAGACACACACACACACACACACACACACACACTAATATGCTAATATGATGTGTTATATGAAATAGATGGCCGTGTCTTTTGAGTCCAAACACAGAAGAAGGAAGTTGCTGGCATTCACACATGTGCATTTATTTTGACATGACCTGCATTCTGTGTGGATTTTTTTAAAGCATCTTCCGAAACCAGTAGTCGTCAACCTGTTTATCTCGATCTACCGGTCGATCTCCGATCTCAACCATGTACTCTCAATGATCACAACACATTTAAAAATGAACAGCAAAAAAAAAAAAAGATTCGAATACCGCTATGGGTGGGAAGTAGCCCAAGAAAAATAATAATTCTGGCCAGTTACAATTGTGAAATTAGGTTAGCTTTGCAGATAACCGTTTTCGGCTGTGTCACGTCAACCCGCTGTTATGCTACATAGCTAACTTCATATGTGTACTGTCAGCAAGCGAAATCTGCTCGGCCATGGTTTCCTGAACAATGAAAGAAGGTGTAAATATATCGTTTCCATGCCTAATGGGAAGACGAATTTGCTCTTACAGTGGTGAAAGAAAAGACTGCCTGCTTGAAACGTCACCAGGCTTTAGCGTTCACAACAAATTCACAATTCAATTCATTCCCACCCAAGAGCAAAATATGAGAGAAATGAATTTAAGAGTTAAAATTTGATTTAAAATTCATATTTACAAAAACCGCAGCGAGAGCTAAAGCTGCTACAGAGGCTTCCTTCTGTGTTAGCCATCTCCTGACCAAGCACAAGATGCCCCGCCCCTTCACAGTGAGAGTTTAAAGATTAGTAACGTAGATTATTCATGGACTAAGAAGACATAAAATTGGCAATTAACAGTGTCCTGCTTGGTCCAGCAACGGTCACGAGAAGAGTGCAGTTGTTATTCCAGGATATTTCTGATCAGATTTTCAAGGATTTATAAAAGTACCGTACACGTCTGACTGATAGACACCTGAACGACTGCATGAGGCTGGAAGTCTCAACCTGTGCTCCAGATTACAAGGCACTGACTGAGAGAGTTCAGGCCCCACCGTCATACTGACTAAATGAGATACGGTNCACTCTGACTGTGCAAGTCGAATTAATGGTGTAAATGTGTTTCTGCTCCTGTTGTTGTTTATTGATATTTGAACGATATCACTGTCTCACTGTGATGATTTAATCTTCTGGTAGATGAACCGCCTTACTGTTAGTAAAGTAAAATAGCGTTACTCTTTGGTGGGCTTTTTGTTTCTTTAGCAACATAAGAACATAGTGAGGTAGATCTCGGTTCAGGTTTTGATTTCCAAAGTGACTTTGTGCTTGAAAAGGTTGAAGACCACTGTCCTAAACATCCTTGATGCTGCCAGATGTTGGTAGCAGCGCCAGATGCTGATGCAGTGTGTGTGTGTGTGTGTGTGTGTGTGTGTGTGTGCAGGTATGATTGAGCGCGGCCTGTCCGACTCCTCTCACTATCATCCTAAAAGCAGCCAATCAGAGAGTGCTGACATCATCAAGAGTGTAGACCTCACAGGGAACACCGAAGTGTTTGTCGCTGAGCCCACAGAGAACCAATCAGAAGGCTCCACCGGTGCTAAGGTGAATCCGAGCTCTCCTGATTGGCTGGATAGCGAGTGGGAGAGTCTGGACCCGAGCGTGCTGGAGGAGGAGGAGCAGAAGGAGGGAGACGGAGGAAGACGTGCACAGACAGAGTGTGTAGAGTCAGAGTCGAACACGCCCATCACTGTTCAGCCCAAAGCCACGCCTGCTCAGAATACCACACACACACAGAGTGATACACACACGCAGAGTACACACCCACACACACCCCTGCTGGAGGAGGACCAGTGGGGCCTGCCGCCCGCCGTCTTCACCAAGGTACCCACACACGCAGGGCTGTGAAAAAGTATTTGCCTCCTTCCTGATTTCTTTCTTTTATTTTTACATATTTGTCACAGTTAAATTGTTTCATAACTTCAGACAGTTTATTTAAAATATGACCAGGACAACCTGAGTAAACATACAGTTGTTAAATCAACGTTTCATTTACTGAAGGACAAAAAAGTTATCCAAAAGCAACTGGCCCTGTGTGAAAAAGTTATTGCCCTCTTAGTTACTCAGTTAGCTAAATTTAATTGATAATTGGCTTCACTTACACTAGACACATCCAGCCCTGTTGAATCACTTCAGTAGAGAAAGACAGTGATAGAAAGACAAACAAAGAGAAGAAAAAGGAAGATAAGACAAAGAAAGGGGGGAACAAAGCAGGAAAGACGCTATGCTTTTTTTTAACGACTAAAAAGTTGACGACCTTGCGGGTAACACTATGAAAGAAGAATGAATTATAGACATATGTGTGTGTGTGTGTGTGTGTGTGTGTGTGTGTGCGCATAGGGTTACCTGTGTTTACCCTACATGGCTCTTCAGCAGCATCACCTGCTCTGTGATGTCAGAGTTCGGGGGTTTGTTGCCGGAGCAACCAATATCCTGTTCCGTCAGCAGAGACACCTGAGTGATGCCATCATAGATGTGAGACACACAAACATATTGTACTTTGATTGAATAGAGTAACCTCATGGCATCGATCACAGTTTTGTGTGTGTGTGTGTGTGTGCATACACACAGGTGGAGGAGGCTGTGATCCACATCGCTGACCCAGAGTTACGGCGTGTCCTCAGTCTGACCACAGCTGACCTGCGTTTCTGCGACTTCCTGTTGAAGAGTGTGTGTGAGCACAGCGAGGACGTGTTTCTGGATGGGACCGGTTGGGAGGGAGGAGACGAATGGATTCGGGCTCAGTTCGCACTCTACATGCATACACTATTAGCGTCCACACTACAGCAAGGTACACACACAGTGTACACAGTTATTTAACCCCGATATATGTGTGTGTGTGTGAGAGAGTGCATGTGTGTGTATTACTGATGGCTTTCTCTGTGTGAACTGCTGTCTGTGGCAGACGAGAAGCTGCTGGCAGATTACAGCTCTGCGTTCATCTCCGCCTGGAAGATCACACACAACTACAGAGTGTGGTCCAGCAAACACCACCCGGCCATCACCGAGGTCACACCGGGGTGAGAACGCGGGGCTGCGTCCCAAATCAGCACCAGCAGGATCTGGTTTATATGCAGCACTGACGGAGAGAACACTGCTGTTAATAATAATAACTAGAGGTGCATTCCCTAGGGGACAGAGTGTGCTCTGAAGAGCTGGAAAGAAGGAAGAAATGAAGGGAAAACAGGGGAGGGAGGGAGAGAGAAAGAGAGAGGGGAAAAATGATAGAGAGAGAGGAGAAAATAAGAATGAAGAAAAATGAAAAGGGGGAGAAAGAATGAAGAAAAGGAGGAAAAAGAGCGAAAGATGAAAAGAGATGAGAAGGAAAGAAAGAAACATGAAAAGAAGGGAGAAAGAAAGGTAAATAGAAGGGAGAAAATTAAATGAAAAGAGTGGAGGTGATGAAAAGAAGGGAGAAAACAAAAGATGAAAAGAAGAGAGATAGAATGAAAGGAGAAAGGAAGATAAAAAGAAGAGAAAGAGTTAAATGAAAAGAGGGGAGATGAAGGGAGAAAAAAGATGAAAGGGGGGAGAAAGAATAAAAGTTGAGAAGAAGGGAGAAAGGTAAAAAAGAGGGGTTGAAAAAAGAAAGATGACAGAAAGAAAGAATGATGGGGTACAGATAATGAAAGAAAGATAAAAGCTGGTGAAATAACAGGAGGAAAAAAAGATTAAAGCAAGAAAAAAGAGAATGAATAGAGAGAATAAACCGAAAAGGAAAATGGAAGAATGAAAGGCAAAAAGTAAGGATGCAACAGAAAAGATTGAAAGAAAGAAAGAAAGAACAAATGAAAAAAGAAAGCCCTAGAGCACCTCTTGTAATGCTCCTCAGCTGCATTTTTAAGGTTTTTTTTTTCTTTCTTAAAATTGTTTTGCATTTGAAAAAAATCTCAAACCTCTGAACACGTGAATAATCTGTAAGTTCATACGATGAATAAATGGAGACAAATTTGTAGCTCAGTGATGTGATGAGGTGAATAAACGGAGGCGCGTCTTGTGTGTCCGCAGTCACCCGTTCCAGGGTCAGTACAGCGTGGCGGATGTGAAGCTGCGTTTCTCACAGTGAGTCTGCTGAAGCTCTTCTTCCTTTGATCGTTTCATCTGCAGTCGTTTAAGCACAAACTGATGGATAGGGAGAGATATCTGTCTGGCGTGATTATGGAAAAGCAACAAAGCTGACTCGTGAACCCTGGTGTGTGTGTGTGTGTGTGTGTGTGTGTGTGTGTGTGTTTACATTGACTTGGGAAATCAGCAGTGTACATTTGGAGACAGGACACAGCTGAGCAGTGTCAGGATGTTTTTTGTTTTTCGCACCACTCTGTGTAAACTCTAGAGCGTGAAAATCCAAGATTTCTGAAACACTCAGCAATTAAAGTCACAGAGATCTGATGTCTGATGTGAACATTAACTGAAGCTCTTGACCTGGATGATTTATTTATTTTTGGACTGGGCTTCTTCCACATGATTGGCTGATTCGATAACTATGAATGTACAGGTATTCTTATTAAAATGGAAAAAGTGTGTGTATATATAAACATGAATGTAACAGTGTGTGTGTTGTGTAGCTCGGTACAGAACAGCGAAAGAGGGCGGAGACTGGGCAGCGCAGTGATGAGCACCAGCAGGAGTGTGGTGCAAACCGGCAGAGCTGTAGGTCAGCAGCAGCCAATCACTAATCTGAATTTCATGTTGGTTCCATTTCTTCAGACCGATGGTGCTCGTACGCAAGCACACAGCGTTAATCGTTTCTCTCTCTCTCTCTCTCTCTCTCTCTCTCTCTCTCTCTCTCTCTCTAGGTCAGTCTGTGGGTGGAGCCTTGAACAGCGCCAAGTCGGTGATGTCATCGTGGTTCTCGACACTTTCTCAGCCAGCGTTAATATCGAACCCACCGTCTACAACGACCAAGCAGTGACTGGGGGGGGGGGGGGGGGGGCGGGGGGGGGGGGGGGGGGGGGGGGGGGGGGGGGGGGGGGGGGGGGGGGGGGGGGGG
>CM074956.1:1433871-1458136 GCA_037577455.1 Pangasius macronema
TTCTTATTTTTATTCCCCTGGTTTTTTTAAAACCCCCCGTTTAAAACCCCCCCCCCCTTTCCCGCCCCCCCCCCCCCCCCCCCACACACACACACACACACACTCCGTCATCCTTCCGTGTACTCTTAGATCTAACACACTACTGTTCCAATATACTGCGTCCTACTGGTGTGTCTTTACTGTCTGACCAATCAGCAGTTAGCGCTGCCTCACCCTGATCTGAGTGTGTTTACCTGAAATCAGCGGCCTTAACGTACGTCAGCGTGAGTTCGAGATGGACTTAATATGTCAAATACATTTATATATAAAAATATATAAATTATATAAAAATATATATCGTTGCAATTCTCCTGTCCAGCGTGCGGTGTCTGTCTGTCTGTCTGCTGTTATATGTGGATGCATCTGTACTTTTTATTTCAGACCAAGTATGAGTATGAGTGCAGGTTTTTCGGTACTCGTCGATTCCAATACTGATCATAAAATGAGTAACGCTCTTATTGTAGTATTAATCTGTCAAAGACGTCAAGGAACATTTTTTTCAACTCTATGTCGGTTGCTGCCATGTTCTTCTAGCACCAAAGTCCTCGCGCCGAGTTTAATGTTTATGTTGTTATGGCGATTAAACAGTATCTTTATTAGACAGCGCAGTCCTCAGGTAGGAGGTCGGAGGTCCTTGCATTGTTCTATCAAGGAATACTAATTAGTTCATTAGTACAACAACCTACACTAGGCTTAACGTCACACAGTGTCACGTGGTCTCGGATGTCGGTATTGGAGCATTTTTACGAGTAGTAGGAGCAAATGAGCACATAGTCGGACCTGATACCTGATACCAGAATCTGTACCGATGCATCCATTACCTGTTCCTTTCTTTCGATCCAGCTATCATGTCTGTCTGTCTGGAGTTAACTTTGTCCAATCAGAAATGCTGCATATAATGAAATAATAGAATAATCTATTAAATTATATTCATAAAAGGAAATGAATACATGATATATGTAGCAGATTAGTAGTCACGGCACCTGTAGCAGGAAGTGATGATTAATGTCAGTAGGCTGTCAGCATCACTAGCTGTGTTAGCCTTCTCCCTCACACACTACAGACATTAAACCCCTGAGATAGACTCTCTGTCATGTGGCTGATTTACAGTGTGTTTAGTTGGAATAAAGGTGTGCAGTGTGTGCATGAGTGGAAGCTCCCGTCACTGCACCACTTTACGGCGTCCCAGAATCTCCAAACCACTCACAGAAGTGCGTTCTTCGAAGTGCCCTCACTTCACGCTGTAGCGTACAGGGCCTACTTGCGTAGCCGCAGTGTAATGACTCCTAGCATGTAGCTTGGCACGTGAGTGGGCCATTAGCCATGACATTTTACTGTTCATTTAAAAATGGCCCAAGGGTGGAGCTTAACTCAAATCTGATCATGTGACATCACTACTAGGAGTACACTAACTAGTTACCATAGCCCTGCGCTAATGATATCTACCGTTAATGTGCTGTGTAGCTCTTTTGCGTTTTGATTGGCTGCTCCAGTGCAAGTCGAGCTCCACCACTGTTGACCCTGGGACGCCCTGATCGTGATCTGGGACTGTTGGGGTTCATCATTCTGATCTGTTTACTAGATTTTTATGATGTACATTTACATGCTCCATCCGTTTAGCTGTACAATTTGTTTTTAAAGAGTGGTTTTGTTTGTTTAGAGTGTTTTTTTTTTTATTGTTTAAGTGGTTTTTGCTGTGTCTTTCTTTTTATTTTTCAATTTCAGCATTGTTTTACATGTCTCTTTGATGCACCTTCAATTATTTGAGTTTTTAGTCTTAATAAATTGGAAAGGATTATTTTCTATGACTCCAACACTCATCTTTCAGTTTTTGAGATTTCTTATTTACATTATATTTTTACTGGCTATAAAAATAAAGTGGTGTTTTTTTTTGTTTTTTTTTTTAAATGAACAAAAGAAGTCATATTTCTACAAAACTTTTTATCTGTGTACTGTAGACATGTTTTTTTTTCTTTCTTATGTTGATAACAGAGACACCATTTTATACAAATTAGGAATAAGTTAGTTCCTGTTTAGACATTTCATTTGTCTTATAGCAGCTATAAACGTCCTGTCTCCTTTCTCTCTGTTGCAGTTAGTAAGAAATAAAATCGCAGCTTGTCGTGTTACAGAAACTGCAAAGTGTAAAAACTGCTGTCTTGAAGACTTTGGGGAAAAAATTGTTACAAAGCACTGAGACTGGAGACTCCTTCACTTACTTTTTAGCACAGTAATCACTATTAGCACATCAGCCTTCCCTGAATCATGAATTTAAATATGGAGTAAAAGTAGTACTTAATTTATGTTACTCTATTTTTTGTTTAATTTACTCGTTTTTGCGCTTTGCTTCACATGTAAATATTTAATGAAAGCGGCTACAGTTTCTCAATTCTACTTCCGGTGCACGCCTTGCCTCCGTCAATTCCAGTTCCGGGTCGCGTTGTTTGCAAAATGGCGGCAACTCCGGCTTCAAACCCCTCACAGCTGCTTCCCCTCGGTAAGAGCGCGGTTATAAACTTTGTTGTTATTATTATTATTATTATTATTTTTTTTTTAGCTCGTTGGCTTTGTGTAATGGTGTTCTATATATTTTATTCTCACGTAGCTATGTTTTATACTCAGCGTGCTTTGTGCTAACAAAGGACAAGTGAGTGGTTGCTTTCCAAATCGCATACTAGCGCACTACACCGGATGTCCACATAGTGCGGAAACACAAGTAACACTACGCACTATGTAGTGCTGTAGTGTGCTGTTTGGGACGTAACCATGGAAACGCATGTTTAGCTATCTGTAATAATCTTGTTTATGTAGCTAACTACTGTTTATTCACACCTTGATAATGAAACTCAAATTCTGACTAAATGTGTCTTATTGTGTGGATTTGGCTTCTTTAAACCACTTTCAGACAGTCTTTTTTTACTGCTTTACCTTTTAAGAAGAAATAAACAGAAGGTTTTATTTCAGGTAGCTGAGGTAAAATATCTGGATAAAAATGTAAATCAGTTTTTCAGGTTTTGTCACTCTTGTTTTCTTTTAATTGCCTTTTTCTGGAAAAAATAAATTGTAATAAATAAATAATTGACCTAATCAGTATTTTTTTTTTTTTTTAGATTATCTTACATAAGTACTTAAATGTCTGTAATATATCAAAATTAAATATCAACATATATACTTAAGTTTTTGTGAAAATTTATTTATTTTTTTGCTCCAAAGATACAAAATATATACAATTTTATAAAACTATAGAATAAAGCCACTCGATTGAAATATACAACTGGAAACAAATTGTGGAGAAATTTAAAATCGCCACATTTAGCTGTAAGTAAAATGGATGAGACGGTGGAATCTGATTGGTCGAACGTAAAATACATTTAACCAATCAGATTTCACCGTCTCAACCGAGAATTTCTAGCATAACGTAAAATAGCTAGTTAGCACAGCTTAGCTTGGTGTGGACTTTTTATGCTGTTCACTGTGGTTTGTTTGTTTGTTTGTTTTACAGAGCTGGTGGATAAATGTATCGGCTCCCGCATTCACATCGTCATGAAAAACGATAAGGAGATCGTGGGAACCTTGCTGGGGTTCGATGATTTTGTCAGTATCCTTTCAGACTTTCTCCTGAATGAGCATGAGTTTGCTAATTGTTCATTTGCATGCTAGTTTGTTTGATTTGTCCTTGACCGGTGTGTAATCAGACATGGTGCTCGAGGACGTCACAGAGTTGTACGTATAATTTACAGATTTCTAAAAAAAATTTAATTTTTATCGTTCAAACAGTTTTGTTTCACTTGTTTGTTGTTGCACAGTGAGATCACACCTGAGGGACGACGGATAACAAAACTGGACCAGATTCTCCTCAACGGGAACAACATTACCATGGTGGGTGCTTCGGGCTACAAGTGTTTGGCACAGAGCCTTAAAATGGCCGACATTTTAGTAAGAACACTAAAAGCTAGTGTTTGGGACAGAGTCCTAAAATGGCCACGGTTCTAATAAGATCACTAATGACAGGAGAATGAAGCATTAGGGACAGAGCTGTATAAAGGCCAACATTCAAGTAAGTACGCTAGTTAGGGAAAATGCTAGAAGTTGGGACAAAGCCCTAAAATGGCCGACATTTTAGTAAGAACACTAAAAGCTAGTGTTTGGGACAGAGTCCTAAAATGGCTGCGGTTCTAGTAAGATCACTAATTAGGGGAGAATGCTAGCATTAGGGCCAGAGCTCTATAAAGGGATGGAGCCTTAAAATGGGAGATTTTCTAGTAAGAACACTGATCAGGGAAGAGCACGAGTGTTTGGCACAGAGCCTTAAAATGGCCGACATTTTAGTAAGAACACTAAAAGCTAGTGTTTGGGACAGAGTCCTAAAATGGCTGCTATACTAGTCAGAACATTTATTAGAGAAAAACACAAGTGTTTGGGACAGAGCTGATGGTTCACACTGAGAACAGTAATTAATTGTGAGTAATTAAAGTGTTTAATATGTGATGGAGTGGTGCTGATGATAAAATGGTGTGTTTACAGTTAATCCCAGGAGGAGAAGGACCAGAAGTGTGAGCCGATCCACATCAACTTTCTTTTTTTTTTTCCTCTCAGAAATGCTGTGTTTTGAGTGATGTATTATTATTTTTTATATATATATATGTATAAAACATGTCCTCTGTGAGTTAGTGTCTGATTGTGTGTCAGAATGAAGAGTTGAGTTAGCCACGTTATGCTGTTAACACGGGTCTCTTCTGTTATTAGTAAATAAAGAATAAAGACTTTTGTGGAGTCTAAACTTTCCTCAAAATTTCAGTGTGATTTATTTATTTATTATTATAATTTTTTTTTTTTTAATTTGTACCTGTCGCTTTGTATGATGGGCACCATGATAGTTTGAAGATGTTTTTCTTTTAATTTTATAGTTCATCACTTCTGGGAAAATTATTACAGATTTTTAAAAACCTCTTATTGTACTCGCTAATGTGTGTATGCCCCGCCCCCAGGGGCGTCTTGCTGTACAGTAGCAGCTCGTTAGCAGTAAACATGGTTTGGTGGTGTGTTTTTGGTTGTGCGTCTTCCAGCACACTGTTCTCTTTCCCAACCATCGCTTGGCGGAGAATAAAGGGGTGGAATAAAAATGTATTCATTTGGAAGCGGCGTCTCGTCGTCTAGGACACGCCCTTGCTAAAGGTGAAGGTGGCAGTGAGAGATCGTCCACAGCTGGGAGAAAAAAAAGGCTCTTATTCAGCTCAATATTTAACTAGTTTGCTAAGCTACTGTCAGGTTTGTTGCACTTCAACATGATGTCACTCTGACTTCCTGTTTTAAAAGGAAATGCATCGAACATACTGAACCAATCGCAGCTCTCCAGCTCTTCATGGCAACTTTCCTAGATGTTTATCTGATCCATTACAGAAATCTTTCATCTTTATCTAAAACCTGTGAAGACTTTTTTTTCCTCAATATTAAATAATAAAATTGTGTAGCTGTTTCACAAAAAAAGGGAAATTATACAGAAAAAGCTGTAAAAGCACAGAGCCTTTTACCCACAGCAAGAAATAAAGATTTTATTAAAATTGCTGTATAATGGAAGATATTTGCATACTGAAACCTGATTGGCTCGTGTATTTGATGATGTAGCACGTTACTGTGACGTGTCGAACGCTCATTCAGATTTCAGAAGTCGATTTTTGCACCGTAGGAGTTTAAGAAAAAGAGGCGGAGTCACAGGCTTAATATCAAACACTACGGTTTATTTCTGATGACGCGAGTGTCATTACAGTGTGTAGTTGATAGAAACAGCATTCCTAACAGGTGTGAAGTGAGACAGGTGTGCAAGGATGATGCATCCCGCTCTCAGTACATGCAGGGTTTCTCTTCTCCTTTTGGGTTCACCACCTTCTCCAGGTTCTTACTGATGATATCATACAGCTCTGCCTGCACGCACCGGCACAGTGTGTTAGATTTCTTTTTGTGAAATAAAAGCTGTTTATAATAAAATGCAGACATGAGTGAATGTGTCATACGTAATATCCGCGGATGTCGAGTAAGATGACCCGGATCTCGCAGTATGCTGCTTCATCCTTCTCGTGGACGAGTGAGCGGTAATCCATCTGCAATCACGCACGACAAGGCTTAATTAGCATGGATAAATAACGAGGCACAGTTAACATTATTATAACATTATTTTTCTCACCACATGCATTTCTTTGGATGCTTTGGCTACTGCGTCGCCTCGCTCTGAGAAATACCTACACACACACACACACACACACACCATACACCACAGTCACTGCAGTGCTATGTATTTTGCTAAATATAATTATATCCAGTTTAAGTATAGTGCTATAACGTGTAAATTAATTTATACTTGTTAATGTTGGTCTGAAATCCCTCCAGTTTGGTTTTCACAGCTGCAATTCGCTCCAGGATCTTCTCCTGAAAAAACAAACAAACAAAAAAAACATATATGGATCACTAAGAAATGAATAATGTACAATAATGTACTAGTCATAACTGTACATACATCACGTAACAGTGGACGTCCCAAAAATACACCTTCTTAGAACATCGGCAGTAAAATATATCCATTGATCCTGTAAATCTTCTTAATCTAGCCATGGGGGTCACAGTCCAGTGACTTCTGTGCCGGTCCCAAGCCCGGATAAATAGAGAGGATTGCATCCTGTAAATCTTCTTCTATTTGCTGACTAACGAGACTTTTCACCAACACTATGTCCTCCATGTTTGTTTTTCTTGCTCGCCCCCTGAATTNTTCCAGCTCCAAAGTAACCAAAAGATAGCTGGAGATTTTTAATGCAGCCTCTTCCTGTATGATTACCCGTAAAATTTGCATAACTTTGGAACCTTATGGAATAAATGTCATGTTTTAACAACAACTCAGTTGGAATCAATTGGGATATCAACTGGTTCTCTGGAAACTTTGTGTCCTGTGCTCAATTTTCAATCCCGTATCCAGTACCTTTACTGAAGTCCACTGCCGTTATTAGGGATGTATTCAAATACAAACATATCATTCAGAAAGAAGAGATTGTGTGTTCTAAAAAGAAAGTTTGCCACAACGTTCACAAGGCAGATGGCTCAGACTACAGGTGTGCATCAGGACCGGAATCCCATGGGAGCAAACAAAAAAGTCACGTGAGTGGGAGGTTTTTACTTTCATGCAGTCGTGAGCAATTGGTCAGATATGAAGCTCTTGGGACAAAGAAACACCTAACATGAGTGCTGTGAAACGCATTTACAGCGTTCACTCATTCATCCTTAGTAACTGCCTGGTCAGGGTCGTGGTGCTTTAAATTTGGCAACTTGCTTGTTTTTATTTTGGGAAATAGAACCAGCTAAATTGGCAGGCACGTACAAACAAAAATAATATCTGCAAGAGTGGGATTAAAAAGACATTCCCATGCACACCTCCAGTTGAGACTGGCGTGATGTAGCTGAGGTTGAGGAACTGTCAGAGCCGTTTTACACAACGGATAAAATCCAGGATCACGTCATATCGTCAACAGTTCATTCCAGTTATAACTCTGTAATCCATGAACAGGGCCCATGCACTCTGTCGTCATTAGTTACTCTTTGGTTTTAACGATGGAATGTGAACAGACCTGAATTGCGACTCCAAAGTCGTTTCCGTCCTCTATCTTAGGAATCAGTAGTGAAATCCAGCAGGAAACCTGCGCAATAAAGACACGTGAATGACATCCTTAATTAGCATTACATATGTGGTTATAGCAAAACTTCCTGTTTGCTGCTGAATTCTTACAGACTGATTGACAGTGATTAGATCCACACACACACTGCAACAGTGCATTAATATCAAACCAATTAAAAAGCAATATTCCTATCGGAATGTTTCAGCCCTATCTGATTGGATATCCGGTTGATTTTTGAGCTTAGTTGATGACTCACAGTGATGCACGTCTCTTTAAGACCCGTGATCTCAGGCTTCACCACGTCCAGCAGCTTCATGATCTTCTCATTTCCTTTGATGAAGCCACACACAGGACCTTTAAAGGGAAAAAAAAACATGCAACTATTTTGATTTAATAACATTTAAAATCTGGAGAACGTTATATAGAGTTACAGATTTGTGGGATTTCTTACGTTTCTTCTTCTTCTCCTCTTCTTCATTCTTATCTGTCTCCATTTCCTGTTTGGGGGGAAAAAAAGAGAAATTAAATGACATAAAACAAATTAATTGCATGAGCTACACACATTAGCAAGGCTAACCTCCTCTTCCGGGCTTGGAGGATCAGGAATGGGAATATCGAGGGGCGCATGGAGGGCAGAGAGATCGGAGACACACAGTTCTTCCTCCTGAAACAAAAAAACAACATGAGTGAACTTACCCTGCTGTATAATTGATAATGAAATTTTCTGTTTCCTGTCATCAGATTGCAGAACGTCATCATTCTATCATATTATTACTCCGTATACCACAGCGCCGTTGAATTCTGGATTCTGATTGGTCAGAAGGTGTCGATTGACTTTCTAGAACAGTTGCTCCGACAGTAGCGCAGGTTTATATTAATGCACTCGTTCTAATACGTTATCGTTTCTATAGTAACCGCTCGTTCACAGGGACATGTACAACGTCCGCTCCAGGTTAAAAAAATGTGTGTAATCGTTGATACGGTGAAGTTGTCTGTAAGGAGAAATGTGTTTAATTAACATTTATGGAAGGAGTCTCCAGTGTCAGTGCTTTGTAACAGTCAGCGGTAATGCTGGAACTTTAAGGACGACTGTTTTGCAGCTGCTAAAACATAACCGAGAACAGGAACTAACTTGTTTCCTGGACGTTCCACAACATGATATGTAACTATAAATGGATAAAAAGTGTGATGTTATTTAATAATTAGAAAATTGTAATCATTGTGATCATAAACTGCTGCAGTTTAAGAGAAATAAAACACATCGGGATGTGCTGTTATAGGAAAATAATCAACTTGTGGTGGCAACTCTGCTTCATCACACCACCCGTTACTTAGTATTTATTTTTTAATATTATAGTATTCATTTATTCATTTTATATATAATACACACGTTCTCATTTTTTTGTTAATTTTTATTAAAGCAGTATTTACCTGAATCAGATTGTCCAGCTGTGAAATCTTCTTGGGAATATGATTAGAGAAAAGATCTTCTGCCTGAATGTAAATAAATATATAAATATAAATATATAACTACAGAGACACATACAATAAATGAATATAGTTCAATTTCAATTTGGAAAAGAACATCCGCATAAATATAAATATATACGTATGTCAGTTTTTTGAAGATGTTCTACCTTCTGATACAGTGAATGGCGGTAGTTTTGGACCTGCAGAGGAAAAAAAAACAAGATAATTAACCATAGTTAATGAATTAATAGATCCAACATAACTACTCATTTTAATTAAAGTTTTATGCGATTTGTAATCTCTGTGTGTGTGTGTGTGTGTGTGTGTGTGTGTGTGTGTGTGTGTGTGTGTGTGTGTGTGTGTGTGTGGTGTCTCCAAGAGAAAGTAAAACTAAACATCACAAAACTGCTAGTCATTGTAAGAAAAAAGTTTACAGATTAGGTTTAAGACTGAGTTTTAGTAAATTGTGTAGTTCAGGTTTAAGATTAGATTAAGTTTTAATTTAGCCCTGTGTCAAATGCAGATCATTCCTGATGTAATCTAGATTTAAGCTTAAAACCAAGTTTAACTCAGTTTTCATTTCTGTTTTAAGTTTATTTTGGGTCTAACGTAGATTGAAGAATAAACCCAGGTTTAGTTTCAGTGAAGTTTGTAGTGTAGCGTTGAGTAACTTAACTTAAGTTTGAAAGCTGTATGTAGTTTAGATTTTAAGGATTAAAGCTGTATTTTGGGTTTTGCATGTAATTTTAAATGTACCACTGTAGTGTAGGTTTACAGTTAAGACAATGATTAAGCCTAAGCCTTAGAGCTTCGGTAAAATTTAAATCAAGGTTTAATTTTTGTTTCAGTAAAAGCTATATTTGAGTTTGATTTAGTTTATTTTAGGTTGTAGTCTAGGTTTGGGGTTAAACCCAAGTTTAGTTTACATTAATTTAAGTGTAATCTCTGATCAAGCTCTAAGTTTAATATAGGTTTTAAGTTTAAACCCAAGTTTAGTTTAGTGTTAGTGTGAATTAGGATGTAATGAATTAGTAGGATAAATCCAGGTTTAATTTAGTTTCAGTAAATGCTGGAGGTTAGGTTTGGTTTTATTTAATTTAATTTATTTATTATTAAAGCACCGTATAAAATCCCACATGGGCAAGTACACACACACACACACACACACACACACACACACACACACACACACACACGCACATTTGTCTTACTATTCTTATGAGACTGAGAATGTTTTGATAATTAAATAAAACCACACCTAAAGTACAGTTTTTATTTTACTATTAAAGTTCTCTCTCTCTCTCTCTCTCTCTCTCTCTCTCTCACACACACACACACACACACACACACACACACACACATATATGTGTCCTACTATCCTTGTGACCAGCACAATGTCCCCACAAGGTCAAACCTGTCAGTTATTCCTGTCCTCATGGGGACATGTTTCTGTAGTCCCCACAAAGACCAGAAGCCCCGCCCACAGATTCCTGCTGATGTGTGCTGGCGCTAATTAAAGCGTGTAAGACGTAGGGAAATGGTAGTGTGTGAGTGTGTGTGAGTGTGTGTGTCTCACCTTGAGCTCGTTGTCAGGGCTGATCTTAAACTTGGACATTTTGGAGCAGTTTCGCGCAGTTAAAGCCTGATTAGATGTGAAATGAGCGCAGTGAGATGAGCTGCGGGACTTTTCCGACCGTTTCCTCTTGCACTTTCACTTTCCTTTAGCTCCGCCCACCTGCATCTTAAGGTGGACTGGAAACACAAGGTATGAATTTATATCCATAAAATTATATGTAATATATCATTATTCATCATATTCCTTCACTACATCGTTAGTGTTATAATGTTAAAATCAGATAAATTAATTTAGTGCTGATTTTAGTTTTGTAAAATTGTAAAGTATTTGGTATTAATCCAAACCACCTTAAATGCAAAAAAAAAAAAAAAACACCTTAAAACCCTGTAGCAGCATTGAGGTTATTCTTTATTTCAAAAAACAGATTTTAGTTTTAATTAACCCTGTTGCCTTCTCACTTCTCTCATGTTTTTTTTTTCTTTATCTTAATATTGTGATATTGTGATATTGACTGATGAGGTCAGTTTGAAAGTATAACTGTTTTACTCATATTATACACCAATGAACCATCAGGTCTCCATGTGCCACCAAAACAGCCTCAACCCTAATCCAGACCATGCGCCATTGTTATAAGATAATCACTGTTATTTGCTTCTTCTGTAAGCAGTCATAATGTTTTGGCTCATTGGTGTAGAATGAAAGTACATTTTTCATTCATTAATCTTCAGTAAGCGCTTTATTGTGTTCAGGGTCACTGTGGAGTCACTGTGGAGTCTGTCCTGGGAGCACTGGGGGCAGAGTGTGAGAATTCAACACACATTCACACACTCACCCTTACAGCAAGTAAGTCTACCCAGGCCACCTACTTGCATGTTTTTGGACAGGGGAGGAAACTGGAATTCCCAGAGGAAACCCACATGGACACAGGGAGACCAGTAACCTGAGCGCAGGACTGAACCAGGAATGCTGGTGCTAGCTGTGAGACTGTAGTGCTACCCACTGTGCCGGCATGTTACAGTAAGTAAATGATTTGTTTAAAAACATTTAAGCAAAGCTGAATGTCCTTAATTTTTTCAATGCCATTAGCGTGGATGTTAGCTAACTGCATTTTGTGTTTTTGCTAATCCTATGCTAAAAATCTCAACCCTGTTACTCATTTAAGAGCATTTAAATACAGCAAAGAAACCTTGAAAAAAAAAGACTGATACATACTAACATTTTTGATGGTTAAATGCATGTTTTCTTAGACTCAGTATGATTCACAATGATCAAAAAGTTAATAACTTTTCATTTTTAAGTGCTAAATGACATCAAAATTATGGAATCATCCAGTTCAGTATGCCAAAGGACATCTGAGGCACACACAAGTAATTGAGAGACATTCTAATTTTTTTTCTAAAGTAGTTATTTTAGGTGTCTGTTCCAAACTAAAAAATAATAATAAAAAAACCATAAATAAAGTTGTAGAATTTGAAATATATTTATCTTTTTAACCTTTATCTTAAATATACCTAAATCCTTATTTTAAAATAATAAAATAATAATGTATGTATCTATTTCTCTTAAAATATGCATTTCATAGAATTACCTTATTTATACTGATTAAATTACATAAATAACACACTTGGGTAAATAAACAGTAAAATAAATGGCTACTTTAATTATTGCTTTTGTCGCCCTCTGCCGGTGAGAATAAAATGTTCAACCCGAGCTTGCAGTGATCACGTGATTTCTGGGAAACGAGAACGGGAGTGCACTGTGTGTTTGTGATCTCAGCAGACATCTCGCTCGCACGCACACACACACACACACACACACACAGACTGAAATTCACACCCTTTCACCACGGAACAGCACAAGCTCACCGACTGAAGGTAAACGAAACTTAAAATCAACCCTTCTGCCCTTCACGTGACAGATTTTAATTAAATGTGTTGTGTTACATCTTATCAATCTGTAGCGTTGAATGTTTGTGATGGAAATAATCATTTCATTGAATTGACCCAGTTGGTATGGCATAAAGACTGCAACAAGTTTTGCTGGTGTTGCTTCTGGAATGCAAATCATTGAAAACTGTCTATATGTTGCATATAAAACATGATAACTTATTTGTAACTCAGTGTAAGTGATACACCTTTAACTGTTACACGTGTATGGAGAGATCTGTAGATTGATTTAAACTCTCTGCTTCCTCCTCATTTACATCTCACCATATCTCATGAGCTGTAAATGTACAATCTGAAGTAATCTGAAGTAAATAAAACTATTTCTGGCGCTCAGCATGCTTTAAAAGTTTGGTTTTACGATCCATTATCTCCAGTTCGTACGAGTCCCTTGGCATTGTATACACGATTAACACAGTATATATATATATATATATATATATATATATATATATATATATATATATATATATATGTGTGTGTGTGTGTATAAAAGAATGACAGAAAAATGTTTTGTAGGTGTTCTTTTGTCGTTTATCATTTGTGGGTGTACAGCGAAAAGGATTTGATGATTCGTCCTGTACTTATTCAATCTGACTCCAATCAAATGTTCTCGAAAACATTCTCCCTTGTCAACAAACTGGACATCAAAGATAGATCTTTTGTGTTGGTTGTGCAACTTTCTGTGTGTGTGTGGGGGGGGGGGGGAGGTTGGGGGGGGAAGGTCTGGGGTCATTCCCCCTCCATGATCTTCATGTTGGCTCGAACATGTACGACCGTTTTGGGCCGCACTAACTGTCGTCTATGCACTGTGACAAGGCAGCATGGATTAAATGAGGAACCAATTACATGACAAATCTGATTACTTGGTGAACAGTTACAGGGTAGACCTGATTATGGGTAGAACTAATTAGGGCAAACTATCAAAGGCAACAGGGTACAGTGTAGAAATACAGTCTCCTCTGAAAGTATTTGAATGGCAAGGCTAATTCTTTTGTTTTTGCTATACATTGAAGACATTTGGGTTTGAGATCAAAAGATAAATATGAGACAATAATCAGAATTTCAGCTTTCATTTCCTGACATTTACATCTAGATGTATTAAACATCTTAGAACATGGCACCTTTGGTGGCAGATCACCCAATTTTTAGGTGAACAGATAGTTTTAAAGTAATTAACACTTAATATGCAGATCCCTTGCGTGACCCACTGACATCACCAAACTGTTGCATTCTTCTTTTGTGATGCTTTTCCAGGCTTGTAGTGCAGCATCTTTCAGTTGTTGTTAGTTTCTCCCTTCAGTCTCTTCTTCAGGAGGTGAAATGCTGCTCAGTTGGGTTAAGGTCTGTTGATGGACTTGGCCAGTCTAAAACCTTCCACTTTTTACCCCTGATGAAGTCCTTTGTTGAGTTGGCCATGTGTTTTGGATCATTGTCTTGCTGCATGATGAAGTCCTTCTTGATTTAATTTGGATGCATTTCTCTTTAAATTGGCAGACAGAATGTTTCTGTAGACTTCTGAATTCATTCTTCTGCTATCATCATGAGTTCCATCATCAATAAAGATTAGCAAGTCTGTTCCAGAAGCAGCCATACAAGCCCAAGCCATGACACTACCTCCACCATGCTTGACCAATGAGCTTTTATGTTTTGGATCATGAGTAGATCCTTTCTTTCACCACACTTTGGCTTTTCCATCACTTGGGTGGAGGTTAATCTTTGCTCCAGAACTTTTGTGGTTCATCTCTGTATTTCTTTGAGAATTCCAATCTGGCCTTCTGATTCTTACTGCTGATGAGTGGTTTGCATCTTGTGGCTTGGCCTCTATATTTCTGCTCTCAAAGTCTTCTTCAAACGGTGGGTTGTGATACCTTCACCCCTGCCCTGTGGAGGTTGTTGGTGATGTCACTGACTGTTGTTTTTGGGTTTTTCCTCACAGCTCTTACAATGTTTCTGCCATCTAAATGGGTGGGTTCAAACANTTCTACGTTGTTTAACACATCTAAATATCAAGAAATGAAAGCTGAATTTCCTCATATTCATGAGTTGCCTCATATTCATCTTTTGATTCATCTCCAACCCAAATGTCTTCAGTCTATAGCAAAAACAAAAGAATTAGCCTTGCAGTTCCAATACGTTCAGAGGATGCTGTATATTAAGAACACATGTAAGTACAGTCACTATATTATTATATTGATAAGTGCAACACGCTCATAAGGTTTGGGTGGAAACCAGAAAGTTGTAGGAGCAATAAGGGCACAAAATCGTTGTTTTGGTCTTGATATATTAATAAATTTGCCCTATATGACAGTTCCACCAAAATGGATTAAAATAAGATGCTAGTAATAGCACGAAAGTGTCATCTTATAAAACCAGATCTACAGTTCATTGTCTCTTCCTGTATTAAACTTGTGAAACTTTATCTCCCGTCACATCAATATCTCAGAGTGAAGTGAGTTGGCTTTAAAACAGAAACCGGAAAAAATGCATGATCCTAATCGGGCAATTGGTTCCTCACCAACTGGTAGCCACTAAAGAGGAAGTCAAACTGAGGGACACGCCCTCGTAAGTGGCCTTTAAGAATTGCAGGATGGGCGTGGGTAGGGGGTGAAATGGAAAAATACCAAAAAATAAATATTAAAAAAAGACCCTATCAGATCTGCAAACCTTTTGTGTAAGAGATCCACGTTTTAACATAATCAGCAAGCAATATACACTATATGGCTAGAAGTATACACTACATGGCCAACTGCCCTCATCTGCATACATGGGTGCAGTGATGCCCACGATTGGCTAGTGTTGCTGTGATTGACAGGGGAGAGAGTGTATGCCCCACCCATCCCGAGAGCACAGCCAGTTTAGCTCCCCTGGCTCCTGACCATGGATGGAACTCGCAAACTCTTTTCTCTTGAGCCACTCAGGAACAAATTGTGTGTTATTGCAGGAAACAGTGTGATCATGAACAGTCTTGGAGAGTAGACTGCATTCCTCAGTTCACATGTAAAGCATCCTTCAATGTTTGGCCTTTCATTAAATTCCAGAATCATTTGATATTTTGTGAATACAATGGAAATTATTTTATTCTCCGTTGAATCACCGGTGAGCTAGTTATGTTTAGACTGGATGATTACGTGTTTATTGTTCTACTAAATATTAAATCGAATGCAGATCTCAAGTTTGTAATGTTGTAATGCAGATGTTGTAGACCTATAGTAATCTCAACAGATATCTGTACTTTCCTCATTTTAGGCTTCTGTTTAACTTTCTTCTGAGACTTTTTTCTTCTCAAAGACAACATGGCACATGTGTATTTCTGAAAGTTGCTTGTGTACATTGTTTCATTTGCAGTTTGATGAACTTTAATTTAGAGCCAAAGCGTACAGGGTATTAATGAGACGAGTAAGTGTTGTGTAACTGTACTCTGTTAATACACTGATAATGTTAACATCATCGTGTTCTGTATTTATTTATTTATTTCGGTTCCTCACCAGTTAATGCAACTTGAAAAATCCCCAAATCCTGAATTCTGTGGACTAAACATAAAAAAGCCCCTTTCCTTTTAAGGAAAAAAAATATGGTGAGTTTTCTGATAACGCCATTAAGCGGATGAAGAAGATGAAGAGCGACTCTGCATTCCTGCTGCTGAAGTGCGGTAAAGACACACAGTTCTTCTGACTCAACATGGAGCGGCGCAGCACCGGATCTTTCAGCAGATCTGCAGAACCTTTAGCAGACTTTAATATTCGCTTTTGTATTTTAGATGCCATCGGGTAAAATCCGATGTACACGCCGACTGCGCTCCTGGCTGGTGGAGCAGGTTAGTTCTTTCTTTCTTTCTTTCTTTCTTTCTTTCTTTCTTTCTTTCTTTAACTTTATACTTTTACTCTCTTTGTTTCTGCCAGTCTTATGTTTTTTTTTACTTATGCAGCATAAACATTGCTTTCTTATCAAGTCTTATAATACTGGGAGTGGTATTTAGTGTGTGTGTGTGTGTGTGTGTGTGTGTGTGTGTGTGTAGGTGAGCAGTGGGAAATACCGTGGTCTTGTATGGGAAGACGATGAGAAGACCATGTTTCGTATCCCGTGGAAACATGCTGCGAAACATGACTTCCGCAGTGACGAGGACGCTGCTATCTTTAAGGTCCCCTTCTGTTTTCTTTGTTTCTTCCCCATAATCATAACACTTATGACCCAAAATTCCACCTGGAACACAAGTCAGCGCTGCGTATTTCTCTTCTCCAGCGTTGCATTTATTTACAGTGAAAGTTTTGTGAGAAATTAAATCCTTTATTCCGAAAGTCGTCAGTCAGTTAAGACGTGTTTAGTGTCTGAAGTTTGCTTTTTTAGTTTTGCTCAGTAGTTGATGTTGTGAGGGACAAATGCAACAGCATCATGCTCATTAAAAAAAGATTTAGGACTTTTTAAAAATATTATTTTTAAAAGTACTCCAGTACTTGGCTATCAGTAATCTTCACTTCTGCTTTCACGGGCATCGTTATGTGCTGGCAGAAAGACACAGGAACTCGACCAGGATACAGATAGTGCGTGGTTTGGAACATGGCATGTGACTGTGTGTGTCTATGTGCGTTTGTGTGTCTGTGTGTGTGTGTGTGTGTGTGTTTGTGTGGGTGTGTGTATGTGTGTATAAAACCCGTGGTATAGGCGTGGGCTGAGTTTAAGGGGAAGCTGTGTGAGAATGACCCTGCCGGTCCGGCCTCATGGAAAACACGCCTGCGCTGTGCTCTGAATAAAAGTCCTGAGTTCAGAGAGGTCACCGAGAGGTCACAGCTGGACATCTCCGAGCCCTACAAAGTGTATCGGCTCGTCCCGCTCGATGAGCAGGGTGAGACACCATACACGCCTGCCTGCCTGCCTGCCTGTCTGTCTGTTAACTGTTAATGTTGATCACATGACCAATTATTTTTAATTAAATGGATTAAATGGAGCAATTAAATGGACTTAACTGCTATTAGATGTCATGAATCTACACAAATTATCCTGTAGTATTGAAGTGGGGGTGTGGAAATGATGTACTTTTACAAATCAAAAGCATAAAAGCTTTTTATTGCATAAGTATTTGTCAGAAATCCAACACTGCACCTCACACTGAGGGCACCAATCGCCAGTTATATACTGCAGTTATACTGTGTAACAGAGCAAAGCATGTTCTCTGTACAGGACTGACCGAGGTGAAGGGAGAAGAAGAGGAGAAAGACGTGAGGAGGAGTAAACACAGGAAGAGGAGGAGCAACTCGGAGATCAACGAAGAGAGTCCAAAGAAATGGATTAAAGAGGAGGAGGCAGCTGTCGCAGTTCAGAGCATTAGCGTGGTGAGATATAAATAAGACGTAGTGATACTGATGTTTTGCTTTATAACGCAACGCTTATGAAGTCTGGATTCTGAAAAGACAGGCTGGTGAGAGAATGACTGTATATATATATGTTTTTTCCTCTTCTGGTTTGATGTCTTGCAGGAAGTTGACGCCACTACAGGGAATGACATCGCTCTTCATCCAGATGAACAAACAGAGTGTGTTGATATGATAAAGAGCGATGGAGGTGAGAGAATCGTTATTCACGAAATTATTCCGTTCAGTTACAGAGTGTGTCAGTAACTCTGAGATGATTATGTCTGTAAAACACTGGATCGTTTTCACCGATGCTCATGTGATTATTTTTGTCTCGTCTCCAGTCATCGATGAGTTACATTTAAACCTCACCGTAGAAACCGTCCCTCCACTTGGACACACCAGAGGTAATGCATATATCATTTATCATTTATAATTGTTGATTTATCATTTATAAGCGGTTGTTAGTTATTTACTTGAGTGAGTGATATCGCAGGCAGAGTCTCAGACAGTCAGCTGTCAGTCAAGACTCCTTATTAGAATCTTTGGCAACGCCCATTAGGAGAGCCTCTGTATCTGCAAGTGCAGCTTTTTGACTGATTTATCACAATTACACATCCCTCGCTCTCTCTCTGTCTCTCTCTGTCTCTTTCTTTCTCTCTATCTTAGAATGTCCCTCATTCCTCATCGGGGTTTATTACCTTGGAATGGAGGTGCTGAGGAGAGAGGTGATGAGTGATGATGTTCGCATCGCTTTCCTCCCGCCGTCTCCGGCTCCGCCCTCTATAAACAGCTCAAGTTTTCCTCGAGTTCCTCTTCCTCCTCCTCCCTCCGACCTCACGTCCGATCAGATGAGTTCAATTTCCACCCTACTGCCATTCATGGATGGTGGCGTTATTCTCACCACATCGAGCCGAGGTGTTTACGCTAAACGTCTCTGTCAGGGACGGGTTTTCTGGAGGGGACCACACACACTCACAAACACGGCGAGCAAGATGGAGAGAGGTGTGAAACCAACGCTGATCTTTAACAAACAATTCTTCAAACAAGGTAATTATTAACACGGAAGTCGATCTAATGTCGCTTCAGTGAACTGACTTTCCTTGTGGTCTCATTAGTACTCTTTGGGGCGGGAGGTTAAGCACATGAGGTGAAGGGTGAATGAATTATTCATTATATTAACGTTGTTAAATTCATTATATAAACGTTATTGTCAGTTATTGTGCCAGGGAAGCTGGAAAGAAGCTAGGGTCAGGGTGATGGAGCTGTTGATGATTAAGGGTCTTGCCCATAGACTGAATAGTGGCCGGCATTGATGCAGTTTGAATGAACAGACATTACACTACACTGAAGCTTAAGCATTGATCTTACAGATGATATAGATGAAACCTCCTGGGTCTGCTTGGGTTGTAACAAGCTTGTTTGGGAGGACTACCCACTATGGGTCCTAAGAAGCCTTGCCATCATTGTGTTCGCTAACCTCAAGAGGTTAACCTTCACAGCCAGAATGGAAGCTTGTGGCTTTGTGGTTAAGGCTTTGGGCTACTGATCAAGTCATACATCAGTCATGTGTGTTTTTGTTGTCATTCGTCTGTATAGCTAGTATTCATCAGAACGAAATGTCGTTCCTCCAGGACTATGGTGCAACACATAACAGTACAGTAGTACAGTACACAAGACTACATAAAGTGCAAATACAAAACAGTGTGAAACAAGTGCGAGACATTAAGTTCACAGAAATGTAGCAGCAAAAAAGAGTGTCTTATAAATAGGAAGTGTCTAATGCAGCATTGTAAAGTGCAGGTGTGCAGTGGTATTGCATCATACTGGGTTAGGGCTTTGATTAGCCCAGGTGAGCGTTGATTGGCAGTAAGGTGTTCAGTAATCTGTTGAGTAAGGTATTGAGGGAAGAAACTGTTGCAGAATCAGGTGGTGGTAGCATGGATTCTCCTGTACCCTCTGTCAGATTTCAGGAGGTTGAAGAGTCCATGCAAGGGGTGGGAGGGGTCATCCGCAATGCCGGTGGCTTTTTACGGATGCAGCAGTTGTTGTGATCTCAAATCCCAGCATAAGCTGCCACAGTTGGGCTCTTAAGCAAGAACCTCATTATCAGGATTTGTCTCAAATCCTGTCAGAGTTATACCTGGCTTTGGATAAAACCGAAACCCCAATGAGCAACTGCACATGCAGATGGAGAATTAGCTATAGAGTTGGAGATCTTTAGCGTTAGGGTAGTGTGGTCAATCCTTGGTCTCCTTATTGGTCATGGTCTGCTCAAGCTCTGCAGTAAGGTCTAGACCAGGGGTCTTCAAACTTATCTGCAAAGTTTGGCTGTAGGCTGCAGCCAAATACGAGGCACACTTGACTGTTGACTTGGAGACCAAGATGAACTGATTAAACAAGTGGAACCAGGTGTGGTTGGAATGAAAGGCTGCAACCAACTAAAACCGGATTCATCTAATCTGCTAATTAACAGGCCTTCCTGAGTTGAAATGGGTGTGTTAGCACAGGGAAAACACTCTTTAACAAGGCTGTCCAAGCCCTGTAGATCCAAGTACTGACTAGCTAAACAATAATGCTTTAAAGAAGATTTATTGCCAAATCAGAAAAAAGTATAATCTATACACAAATGGATCAGCAACTTCAGTGATTGGTCAGTCTTCACATGGAGCCTGCATAATGGACAGGTTTTTAGCTCATAACTAGGTGAGTTCTCTTTATTTCATCCTGCATTCTCTAAATTCTGGAGGCAGGTGGCAGCATTGGGCGAAAGTTGATGGATGAGAAATTGTCAGGTTCATATTCTTGGATCAATTATTTCTTATTTCTACTCCAGTCCAGTTAGATGTAGATTTAGTTTTGTTAATCATCTAATGTTTGTCTGAATATCATAATTAATTAGCTAGGCATTTCTTCTCAGCCTCATTCCATATTTCTGAATCATTTCTAACTGGCTGTGCCTTTCTTTACTATCGTCATTAATTATCACCAACGTTATTTCTTATTTATAATTAATGGACTAGTGTTCCATTAAATATCCATCGCTGATATATATATATTTTTTTTACTTTCAGAGTTGGAGCAGTTCCGTACCGGAGGAAAACAACCTGAAACTGAGATCACACTCTGTTTTGGAGAGGAACTTTTGGAAGGAGATGACATTTCTAAGAAACTTATTATTATTAAGGTAAAGCTGAGTAAATCAAAAAGAAACTGCATTGTGTTCATGAGTCACTTGCTGAGAGCAATGCTGTAAGTCTACATGGAATTGGACTACTGAAGGTCCTCTATTTAATTTTGAGCTTTACTGTTCAGTGATGGTGTGTGTGTGTGTGTGTGTGTGTGTGTGTGTGTGTGTGTGTGTGTGTGTGTGTGTGTGTGTTTTCTATGAAACTGGTTTTAAAAAAAAAATTACGAGAAGACAAAAGTCAGTTAATTTTAATCTTGATTAATTTTCTATAGCAGCAGCTCTGACAAAAGTGTAGCTGCAAATCACATGTGTATATTATTGTGCTTGTTAAAAACAAAATGTGCGCAGTTGTTGATATGGTGACGTTCTGTGTAAGGATATATTTATTTAACATTTAGAGCAGAAGTCTCCAGTGTTGGCACTTTGTAATAGTCAGAGGTAAAGCTCTAACTTTCAGGTTTTCCAACATGGGAAAGTCTTCAAGGCCAGAGCAGTTTATGCTTTGCAGTACCTGGTAACATTACAAGCTGTGTTTTGTTTGTTTTAGTAACTTCAAGAGTGAGAAAAAAGTGAGTCTGGTGAGGGATTGACTGTTAATAGCTGCTATAACATAAGTGAGAACAGGAAATAACATGTTCCACAATGTGAAATGTAACTATACACTGATAAAATGTGTTGTTCTTCAACAGTTGTTACAGTCGGTAGAGAGAAAAAGCACACTTCTGGATGTGCTGTTATAGGAAAATATTAAACTCTGGGGTTGTAACACTAACTCCTATAAAAGCACACAGAGTTTTATTCCTTAGTTGTCAAATTCTAAGGACTAATGTTAGGGAAATGATGTAAAAGCTAAGGTTGGTGTAAAAGGCAGATTTAGAGTTGTGGAGTTTTATGTTGTGTGTGAAGGGACTGCATAAACACACTCTCACTGCACATAGCCCTGCTGTTATTGCTGATGCTTTCTAATAAGCCTTTTGGTGACTGCTATGCAATTTCAAGTTAATGTTTTTTTTCTCCTTGCTTTAAGTGCTGCTTCCTGTATTATTTCTATTATTTTATTTAAAACAGATGCTAAAACATCCACAGTGTCAGAATGACTACTCATCTCTCTCTCTCTCTCTCTCTCTCTCTCTCTTTCAGATCAGTCTGCCCTGGGCTGAGAAACAGATCAAGGAGATCCAGGCGTGGACGCAGTCCATCTCGTTGCTGCAGAGTTTAGCTCAGCAGTCTCCGTCAGGAGAAATCACACTCAGTCTGGTGGAGTTTCCTGAACAGACGCTCACCGTTCTCTAATTTATCTCCTGTAGTCTATGTACTGTCTGAAGTAATGTTTGTTAGGGATTCTGAGTACGCACTACATAGAGCATTTCAGGTTCCTCCTGACAGAAATTCTGCAAAATATTATTATTGCTCTCTTCAATGTTTCTCCATTAACAAAATGAATCTTGTGCTTCTTATTGTAAAACACTACTACATAATAAAACACCATTGCTATTAATGTTACCTATTACCTGTTTAAACAGATGTTTTCATGCTGTTCTTTTTTAGGGGACAAATTTTTTCATGAGTAATGTTTGAAAATTAAAGATTAAAATTGAACTTATTATATGATTATGATGAACAGCACTTTGTCAATGATGAACATTTTTTTATTTATTAAAAAATAGCATGTCAAATGTTTTATCCATTTATAGTTACATTTAATGTTGTGAAATGCCCATGAGGCAAGTTAGTTCCTGTAATCACTTACGTTGTAGCAGCTATAAACAGTCATTCCCTCACCAGCCTCACTTTTTTTCACTCTTAATTAATGAAACAAAAATGACACTGGAGAATGTTTTGATAAATGTTAAATCAAGGTCTTATTACAATTATAAATTTTTCTTTGCTAAATAACAGCATTACTAGTTTATTTTTAGACTCATTATGTAGAACGTTTGCCATACAAGTGAGTGAGCTGTTACGATAGAAAGAAAAATTTATTAGAACTGAATCACAGCCAGAACTACTGTCACAGCTGCTGTTAATCGACACATTCTGACGAATCATTTTAGAAAATTCAACCGCGCTGTGGTAAAAAAAATTTAATAGCCAATCCCAATAAATAAATCAATTAACTTAATAAACTTTATTCAGTAGTTATTGACTCACTAATCTACATAATGCATGAGCTACTGTATGTATTAGTTGCTCATCAATAGTTTATAACTAAACCTTGAATTGTTACTGAAACACTCTAAATTTCACTGTAGTACCATGTGTTTAAGCACAAAGGTAAACTACAAAACCCTTAAAGTTATGTTTGTTTATACTGTTTATAATGCCCAGTAAAATAGGAATCAACCTAAATTACCTGTCTGGACAGGTTTTTGGATGCCTTTGGTTCTAAATTCTGTAACTTTCCATTTCTCTTCCTATAAACCCAAAACACAGTTGGAGTATTTGAAAGTGTTTTGTATTGCTCACAGGTGATGATGATGATGATGATGATGATGATGATTATTAGTAGTAGTAGTTTTTGGCAGTTGTTAATTCTATATTCCAATAGGTGGCGCTGTCACTCCTTTTTGTAAGTTAGGAAGAGTTAACTACGTGTGGTGGCGAGGGCAAAGAGAATAACTCTCGCTGAATAAAAAACAGTGACTACACCACCCTGGGAGTTTCACTCTGTGAATATTTACTAGATCTGTATAGTGTCACAGAAAGAACAGCACAGGTTTGTTTCACTAGTGAAAGGCAGGAGACAAATATACCAATATATTAATTTTTATTCAATTACAACCAATAGAATAAAATAAAAAAAATATAAAAGAAACAAACCATGAAAACAAGTCGTGGATATTCCACACTTTAAGTGTAAATATGATATATAGTAGCAATCTGAACATCAGAAACAACCACTGAACATCCTAACAGCCATTGCTGGATGTGTATCTGATGGGAATGAACAGGAGTACAAGGACATCATCAAGGACTTTGTTGACTGGTGTGAGTGTAACCACTTGCACTTGAACACCAGTAAGACGAAGGAGATGGTGATT
>CM074956.1:1473676-1484764 GCA_037577455.1 Pangasius macronema
CTTATTCTGTTTTGTAGAAGTATTTGCCACGACATATTATGCAGAGGATGTGTCTACTTTTTTCAGTTCATAAATCAAATAAAAATATCATGTAATCTGGTGAAGGGATGCCCAAACTTTTGCATACTGCTATAACTAATTTAAAACATATTAAAACAATATGTTTAACTGCACCTAGCACCTATTTTCTCTATTTGTTGGTGCAGATCTCCAGAACAATGACATTTCTGCAGCACTACAGCTCTGTCCTTTGGCTCAGTTTGCATCTCGCAGCTGAGTTTAGCAGCTCAGATTTACAAAAAACCCAAAACAACTAGCATGTTTGGTTCATTTCGTGTAATCGGGTCGATTTAGATTTGGAAGTCCACCTTGCTCAGATACTCTGGAATCTGAGTATGATCTCTGTATAATCATCTGCCTAATGAACTGCACAGAGGGTTAGAAGACAACAGAGATCCATTAAAATGAACTAAACACCATGTATGTGTAAGCACCCTTACCCTTTAACAATCAGGTACCAGTAGATGCCAGAGTTGGTGTCCATATTTGGCGTGGCCCAGCAACTATCCAGAACAGTGGCAATAAGATCACTATTAAATCCTGCCACTCTCACAGCCACGTAGATCTTCTGGTTCAAAGCAATGGTCACATTGCCAGAGTAAGGCTCTGTAAATGAATTATTGGGATAGACAAGCATGTGGCTCTGATACGTGCCCTCAACAGCAGGTACCTCCTTGTCAATCAGACTGTGGACAAAAACATTTTATCAAACATTTGAAGCACATTTAGATTAGACAGATGCTAGAAATAAGGTCTGTTACCTTCCTTCAGCTTGTAAGGCCATGGGCATAGAGAGATTGAGGATGAGTGGATACACACAGGAAATGGAGATATTAAGCCTACTGTTGTGGCTGATCAACTCTGAAAGTGTCCTGACTGCATTGTTGTAGATTAGATGTGTGGTGTTACTCTAAGAGACACAAACCCTTGTGTTATCACTTACAATTAAATTTTTGCTAATCATATAACTGAAGAAATTGAGTTTTTTTTTCTCAAGTTTGTTCCTACAAAGTTACATCATAAAAACACATTATATCCTTGTCTATGTTAAAGTCTTGTGTGTTTAATATTTAAACAATTGAATAAACAAATTAGCTGGAGCATTTTATTCTGCCATATTCAGATTTGAGTGAAAGGTTTAGTGAGAAGTTAAAACTGAAATTGTGCACATGTAACTACAGATTTATGTGCTGCTCACACAGCTACATGACATTTACACATACAGGGTAGAGTTTGTTCAAAATAAAGGCATGTCTCTTTCACAGTATTTTTAAATTTCATTCACAACCATGTTAGAGTTCCAATTAATTCCAAAGTTAATTAAAGTTCCAATTAATGCTGAAGAGCTGTACACACACATACATAATTAATGTAAAAAATACAACAGCATTGGGGCNGGGCCGTAAAACACAAAGTCATCCTTTGGAAAATACCCTTAAATGTATTAGATACGTTGTATAATGGGCCCATTAATATAAACCTGTGATTAGCAGCTGCAGCTGTCAGAGCTGCTATTATAGAAAATTAATCAGAATCAGACCAATCAGAATGGTATGAATGGGGTAAAATAGTGATACCTGTTTATTAAAATTAATGTAATATGAGGTGAATTTGACTATATGAGTAACAATATTAAAAGAGAGGGACCTTAAATTGAGGTCACATACGAAAAAGAACAATTTCAGAAAATGTAGATTGGAATAAACTAGTAGATAAATAGATTTTTTTCTTTGAAGTAAGCTTGTTTTGTACCTCCAGATTACCACCACAGAGTTTTGCATCACTGTCAAATCTGAACACCAGCCTGCCATCTTCGACTACGCCTGTACAGTTGGGGTCCTTGAGATGAAGCTGATTTACAGAATATCCAGCTTCAAGCAGCTGACAGCGAGAGAGAGACACCGACCCAATACTGTCTGTACATGCCTCAATGGCATCTGAGGGGAAGAAAGGAGCAGAGTGTAGATTTCAGTATTAATGTGTTAAATTACAAGCTAAACTAGTTTCTTCTAGTTTTCATGACTAACTAAGTTGTTTTTGAAGGTAGATTTCAAAGAATAATATGAAGAATAAAGCAGTTAATAATATGAAGAATCAAACTCCCCAATATGACTCAAATATACAGTACAAATATTTTTAAATATTGTTAAAGCTACCTGATGAAAACTTTTGGATTTTTTGTGCAAGCTACATGCAGAAGAACATTTTGTTACTTGGGTTGTTCTGTGCTCTTCTTCTAGTGGCTCTGAGAGGCAGTATAAGACTGTATAAGACAATTGGTGTATTGACACACTATTTAATATATCTGCTGCATCTAATTTATTATATCCAAATTCTACAATACCCAGCATGCAATACTCCAATAAGCAATTCATCTATTGGGAATTTCTACTGCAATGGAACAGTGAGTGAGATCTCTGAGTGAGACATATGACTCTGATGTCTCCCTCTGTGGTATACTCCTGGAACCAAAACACAGTGGTCTTGTAGTGTACAAATAGCAGGACTTTAATGATTTTTAAACACAAGCCAGAATTTGTTCTCTAAATGTCACATTGTGCATACTGTGAAACTGGACATGTTTCAAAGCAAACAGAAGATGGTTGTGGCATACAGGCAATTTGGAGTGATGATTCTGGTCTGATTTGCTCCATCTTTGCAGTGCCCATTTTCATCTCAGCTAAGTAGTAAAATTATCAGTAAAATTGGCGTGCAAGCTTAGCTAGTATGTAGTAATGTAACAGGTTACTAAGCCATAATTAAGTACCTAAAAAGTACAAGCCATTTCAATCTTCTAGAGTTACACACATAACCGGGTGAACAGAAAAATGCATACCAGAAACAAAATCATTTCTATATTCTGGGGCTGCTGCTCTAAAAAAAAGTGACAGTGGTCAATGGGAACTCAAAAAAATATATACATGTAGATATGTCAAAGTATGTTAAGATTTTAATTGGACTTTCACAAAAAATAAAGTATATCTAGTTAGTTCTACAAATCAAACTTCGCAAAACAATTATCCCTAAGTGTGTTAGATGAAATGTACATGACAAAATATCAGTCCGGACAAAATGCAGCTTTAGGATGCGGACTGCAAAATATCCAATCAGTAGAAAAATCAGTGAAACAAAACAACAAAAAACTCTGGAACAAAAAAACAACACTGAGTACAAAAAAAACAACACTGATTTGGTCAGTACGAAATCATCACGATTACACTATGATGATCCTAAGCAATTTTGAAAGAGCTACAGTTGCTCTCTGCTTCCTGTTGCTCTTCTCGCTGATGCAGATATTCTTCTGAAACATGAATTAGCAGTAGCCAGCTAGCTAACATACCATTAACTAGTGAACACCTCCCCCCATGCCCCCCTTCTCCCCCATTCTTGTCCCACCCAAACACCCACCACAACCGTTGTAGTTTTTCAAATCTTGCGTCCAACTCCAAGATTTGTCATCAGGAGGAGGTTTTCCCCAGTATTCAAACCAAGAAATCTGGTCTTTACAGCAGATGTATTGATGGTTTAATTTTTTTTATTTTGGCCAGAGTGTCCCTTTAAGTCTATTTCCCCAATAAAATTGTAAGGAACAAATATTTGCTTGTGATCCTCTTATATTGGAGTTTCTGATGTAGCATGTCTTGTTTGCATCCTTGACAAAACGTAGGCAAGTCATTGATCAATGTTTTAGCTATAAGATGTGTAAAAGATATTATTCAAGCTGTCTGTATGAAAGACTTTGTGTACTAGGTAGAGTTGTTAGCCTTGGCCTTTTGCGTATTTATGCCCAGTGTCTATGCTCTGAGGTTGCCTAGCAATACTTTTTCTAGTAATACAGTTCCATTAAAACACAACAACACACTTTTTGTCTATTTTCTGTTAGCTGGGTATGTGTTGTGTAGAATCAGATAGTTAGGAAGAATAGGAAGATAGGAAGAATTTAAAATCAACCAATCAAACACATAAACCCCTTAATAAACACTATATTGGTGTATTTGTTTATTATATATTTTAAGAACCTACCAAAGGTGTCAGGGTTGGGCTTGTTCACACAGTAGCAGCCGATACCTAACTCTCTCCTTTCACAGACCTCATTTTCAGTGCACATCAAATCTTTACAGAGGGCTAGCGAGAAACAAAGACAAAATAAGAAGACAAAATAAATTCCCAGTTGCATCAGAATACTATATGCTTTTATAACAAAGCACTCTTGAATTCTTCGAGCTGATTGGTCAGAAGGTGTTGAGTCTTTTAATAAACCCAATAATAAACAATATAATGGTGTATTTATTTCTTAAATATTTAAAAAAAAATTTACCAACGGTGTCAGGGTTGGTCTGGTTCACGGGGTAGCAGCCGATACCTAACTCTCTCCTTTCACAGACCTCATTTTCAGTGCACATCAAATATTTACAGAGGGCTAGCGAGTAACAGACAAGAAGACAAAATAAATTCCCAGTTGCATCAGAATACTATATGTTTTTAAAAATGGAGCACTGTTGAATTCTTCATGCTGATTGGTCAGAAGGTGTTGAGTCTTTTAATAAACCCAATAATAAACAATATAATGGTGTATTTGTTTCTTAAATTTTTTTTTTTTAATTACCAACGATGTCAGAGTTGGTCTGGTTCACGGGGTAGCAGCTGAAACGCGACTTTCTCCTTTCACAGACCTCATTTTCAGTGCACATCAAATATTTACAGAGGGCTAGCGAGAAACAGACAAGAAGACAAAATAAATTCCCAGTTGCATCATAATACTATATGCTTTTATAACAAAGCACTCTTGAATTCTTCGAGCTGATTGGTCAGAAGGTGTCAAATCATTTTTGATAACAGCAGGTCTGACAGTAGTGCAGCTGCAAATCAGCTTTTTATATTAATGTGCTCGTTTTAGTACATTATCATATCCGTAGTAACAGCTCAGTCACATGGTCTTGTATGTTGAATGAGCTACATAATCTAAGGCTAATAATAAATTGATTAAATAATTATTTAACAAAAAAAAAATTATAAACTTAATCATTGTTTTCACAAGTCTTCTGTGAGGAGAAGTTTAGATAAAATTTATAGAAACCCTTCAGGACATAGTTTTTTTAGGAAAATAATCAACTTCAGGGTGATAATGGTAACTCCACACCACCCCATCACTCAGTAGTTTACTACTACAGCACAGTGTTTATTGATATTATAGAAATGTGTAACCTGGCTTGAGAAGAAAAAAACGGTCACCTGGGAGTTCATCGTCAACTCGGTAAATCCACGAACCTAATGATTTGTTGCTTTTAGCCAGCTCAGAGATGTCTTTTATTGGCAGCTCATAACTAAAGATTGGATCTTGTGCTTGATAGCCAGCCTTAAAAAAAAAAATCCATAAATATATAGGACATTGTAAGGACGCTGTGCAGTCTTTGAATGTTAAGTCCATGTTCCACTCACCAGCCAGGGGGCATTAATAGGGTCAACAGACTTATAGGACATCATCAACAATGAGGTGTTTTCATTATCAGAGAACAAACTTGCTTGAAAAGTGGCCCTCTTAAAGAGAAGATAAAGATGTTATTAAAAGCCTGCACTCTAGATAAAAATGACTGAAGTTTAATGAAACACTCTTACCCCTGTTCCATTGATGTAGGCAATGTTTTCCCAGGTGGCTGTGAAGGACCAGGTAGGGATGAAGTTTAATTCAGCAAACAGATATCTAAAATAAAAAATGCTATCTTGTAGTTGGGAAGTTTCTTCATAGTAGATATTTGAGAGATCAGCTTCAAGGTCGGTCCACAGCGGAGCAATGATGTCAATGTTAGCATTTACAACAGGAGTCAGTGAGTCAGGGAGTGGAACAGAGAAACTCAGAGCTCCATTCTCATTTACCTGAGATGGAGATGAGCAGAAAAGGAAAACATCCATTATGAAACAGCAACAGCTCATAAATGACAGGAAAATTACAGGAAAAGCTGAATTAAACATTTGTTAATCCAAACAGAAGTAATATAAATATAAGTATAATTTAAAGGGGAGGGGGATTGGTTGCTCACATATATTGTGTCAAAATATTTTCCAAAGTATTTAAATGGCTTTTGCAGTTTCACTTCAACGACATTTACACCAGGATTCAGAAAGACTTTATTAATTAATGGATTCTTCCAAAACCAGGATGCAAGCTCTGTAGGATAGAAAAAAAATGAAGAAGCAAATAAATGCTGTGTAAATATGAGCTTCAATAACAGTTAATCAATTTACAACAAGGTTTATTTACAGTACATTAGGAAAGTTTGTGGTTTTTATGGTTACTATTAAACACTACCAGAACCCAACAGCACCTTATTTCATGGCTAGATGATCAAAACCATCAGAACAAAATTAGCCATCAGAAACCATTAGGAACAAGACATTCTGTTAAACTACCATTACAGACTACCATTACAGTATAGGGACCACTAGAGCTCTCTAATGACTTCTATTGATTATTTCAGCCAAACAGAGTAATATTGACAAGTNGTTGGTTTGTTAGTTAATATTGATTAAATGATCATTTTCTTGCGATTGCAATGCAGTCCATAGCTATTTGGCCACGAGGGGGTGAAATATATATATAGCATTCATATATAATAACTCAACTCTCATCTCATTTACAACTCAATCTGAATTTTGCAAGCTGCATCTTTTTAAGGATGACTAGCTGACTTCTTTAAATGTAAAAACATGGATTGGCATCATCCAATCAATCTTTCACAGGCATGTCTTAGGATTATCATTAGGAAATCATCACATGATTAGGGCATTGCTCATGAAACATTGTCACCAATTGGTCAAGCTGACACACACATCTTACTATGTTTCTACACGTTATGTGTAACACCAGCAAAGCGCCATACATGCCAATCATTTTCTGACTCCCCAGGATATAAACACACCTGAACCATTAATTCATTTTGAAGTCTTGCCATACATTGTGGTTCTGAGCCATGTAATATGGTTGATCTTTTGTGTTGTGTGACTACCTGAATTTTGATCACTGCCTTTAATTCCAGGCTTAACTTCGTAAGCCAAGCGATTAGGCATGTTTTCAGGAGAAAGAATAAACCTCACAATATAAGGAGTCCATTGGATTATCCCCAAATTTCTGAAACTGTTCTTTGCAAAGCCAAACTACAAAGATAAAAATGGGATTAAAAGAAATGACAGACAGTAAGCCTTATATACGGGGACTGATTACCACCTGGGCCTATTGGGCACAGCATAGACTTAAACCGAATGAAACGTTCCATCCATATCCAAGTGGAATGAAGATACTTGTATAATAAAAAAAAATATGTGTGAATACAACTTAAAAAAATTCAGTAGCTATTCATATTGTTTTTCTGCTTTTTAATGCAACTACAGTACAGTTTCCCTGATGCTGAGCACTCAGCAGCTTATATTAGAGGCAGCTTCACCATTAATGGGATGGGTGTGGCTAAGTGTCAGAGCACCTCCCACTCCAAAATCAGTTGACCAATAGAGATTTAAGGAGAACACCTTGTTCTAAGACCCACCCCAATAAAAAAGATTTAAAAAAATGTGTATTTTGACTGTGGATTTTATTATTTTATTTCAAACATCTGGCACAAAATGAACTCCACACATCCATGGTGTATTCCCACCTCATGTCCAGTGTTCCCAGGATAAGAATTATTAGGCTGTTTGGTAATTACACTAAGCCACACAAAACACCTATTAACATTAGCAAGTTAATAAAACACAAGGCAATAAATGTAATGTCACAGAATCTGAAATAAATTGGGAAATGTTATTGGTGTGTGGGTCTGAATTTGTAACCAGTGAATGGCCAGTTTTTGACTGAAGCTACTGTAGATAACTGGACAGAGGGGGAAAAAAAGGTAACCTTAAACCCACATTAAATATACCAATAAAAGAAACTTCAAAAAACAAAAACAAAAGAAAGCAGAGAATGTCTTTGTTATTTTCCCAAATGAGTTGGATTTAAAAATGGGCCAAAGAAGACTCAACATGCTGCCATTGCTGGCCTTTGAGTTTGAGCTTGCTAAAGAGGTGGACTCTGATGATTTGGTGAATAAAAAATGCAAAAAATAAGCCTAAGGTAAGACTGTCTTCTGTATACCACCGAGGCTATTCATGGGTGCTGAGTTGTGGGGCAGCATTGGTTCAAGGGGGTTGGATGGGTAGAGGGTCCCTGCATAGTTTCGTGCCCAGGGGCCCAGGACTCATCAGTCCCTGCTTGTATAAGCATTTACTACTGTTATTTGGCTGAAGAGTATTAATGCTTTAAAATATATAACAATATATAACAATATGTAAGAATATGTTCCACTTACCAGGAAATATGTATTGTAGTTCAGCAGAATAGAAGTGTGCTCTCCACCATTAGAGGTCAACACAAGTTCCACCTTAAAATTAGGTGTTTAGAATAAAATGATTTAATTATAGATGGTATTCGAGGCCGTATTGTTGACACACTATACACACTAGAGTAGAAGACCTACAACTGTTAGTGATTTAATTATTTGCTCTTCAGTTAGTATGTGTGGTAAAACTCTTTACATGCAGAAAAACTGCTCATCTCAAACAACATTAAGAGAGCATGACATTAACATAGGTGATCATGCCCCTATTAGGCAGTGAGCAGTTATGAAGCAGAAGACAGAGAGCTTACAACTTCTGTTGGTCTTTCTTCTTCTTTCGGCTTTTCCCTTCACTCTCCACCTATCCCTATCTTCTCCACCTATTCCCTATCCTCAACACTTGCACCCACTAGCTTCATATCCTCATTTATTACCTCCATATACCTCCTCTTTGGCCTTCCTCTTCACCTCCTGCCTGGCAGCTCCATGTCCAACATTCTCCTACCAATATGCTAACTCTCCCTCCTCTGGTGGTCACCTTGTATTTTAGTCCCCAAGGCAGACTTAAACTACCTTGCGTATGTGTGTGTCTTATTCCTTAGCTATGTAAGGGCACCTAATACTGTACTCCACTCCTCACATCTAATCCCTTGCCTTTAAATTTGCACTGAGTGACCTAACCATAGGCTGACTTGTAACACTATGCCATGCGATAAACAACTCGATGACAGGATATTTACTGTGTAAGGAAATCACACTTAAATAGCAAGCTACAAATAAAATACCTTTAAGCAGACCCACTGTTTGTACAGCTGCAATTGTAAATAATTAAATAAATAAGTAAATTAAATTTTACAGCATTTTATAAAGTAGTTATAAAGTAAACAAAATATTTTTACATAATATTAAGCCATTGGTCAGGATTGGTCAAGTTTGCATGTTGTTTTTTATTTATTTATATTTGTATTTTTTAAATTGACATTATATATAATTGACATTAGATATTTGATGTGCACTGTACACAACATTGTCTGTTGAAAGCAAAATGATTTGACTAACATTTGGGTGCCATGTCATAGTGCACGTCATGTGTGCTGCTTAAAAATTCAGCACCCTCATTGTAAAATGCCTTCCTGTATTCCTGCCTTGCAGCTTAGTTCACCAGCTCACACTAAAATGCTGCAACCCAAAACACACATATTTGGTTCACTTCCTGCAGTGAGTCGAGTAAGAGTAGAATCGAGGTGGACTGAGACCTCCTCCCTTAGACATTCTCGAATGGAGTGTGAATACTGTGTGTTATGGCTTTAAAGTATTACAGCACCATTTCGTGGCCATTTTTGATATGAAGCTGTTCTTTGAATATACTGTTTTAATTGTTCTACCTCCTATGGGCTATTAAGCTCATGTGACTTAAGGTGACTTGTAGTTCACATTCAGCCATTTTGTGTAGTACTCATAGTGGTGACTATCTAAATAACTTTTGCATCCTCTCTTGTTGAGCCTTGGAAAAGCATTGCTTGTGAGAATCATTGTCTGCGTAATTTGTAATAATGTGTATTTATTTAATTTCTGTGTCTTTGAATGATCAATTCATTCATTCATTACATAATCTGCCACATAGTCTTCATTCATCCCCTTCTTCGTGTTCCGCTATCAGCTAGTGTAGAGAGATGCACACTCAGGTGACAGAATATTGAAAAGCAACATCACAGCAGGCCTAACAAATTGGATCACCATTGCAAAGAAAGATAAACAACCCTCACAGCACTTTCACTCCCATCTGCACATCTCCAAAACCCCTGAGAGAGGCTCCTAGTGGGCTTACAGTATGACACCGGGAGTGACAACAACCTCACCTTTGCCTAATAAAGATTGCTTTATTACAGGTAACGGACAGTCTAAAGGCATGGTGTCAGTACACAAGACAGACGTTTCATCATCACCAAGTCCTGACACAACAAACTTCTGTTGGTAAGCTGGACATATACAGACAATATCCTATCCACAAAAAAAATTATCTGCTAAGATGATGCCGAGGCTTCATCAGGGCAAAAACAACTGAGAAACAGAAAGCACTGCTAAAAGACAATGGAATATTCTTCAGGTTGGATGGGTAGAGGGTCCCTGCATACTTTCGTGCCCAGGGGCCCAGGACTCATCAGTCCCTGCTTGTATAAGCATTTACTACTGTTATTTGGCTGAAGAGTATTAATGCTTTAAAATATATAACAATATATAACAATATGTAAGAATATGTTCCACTTACCTCAAAATAAATATTGTCACTCATATTGTAGTTCAGCAGGATAAAAGTGTGCTCTCCACCATTAGATGTCAACACAGCTTGTAATGTTTTCATCTTAAAATTAGGTGTTTAGAATAAAATGATTTAGTTATAGATGGTATTCGTGAGGCCATATTGTTGACACACTATACACACCAGAGTGGAAGACCTACAACTGTTAGAGATTTAATTATTTGCTCTTCAGTTAGTATGTGTGGTAAAACTCTTTACATGGAGAAAACTGCTCATCTCAAACACATTAACTTCTGTCAGTCTTTCTTCTTCTTTCGGCTTTTCCCTTCACTCTCCACCTATCCCTATCTTCTGCATCCTCAACACTTGCACCCACTAGCTTCATATCCTCATTTATTACCT
>CM074956.1:1500216-1512930 GCA_037577455.1 Pangasius macronema
AAAGTGTGTAACATGAATTGTGTCTGCATTTCCAATTACAGTTATAAGCACAACTGTTAACAGTTAATTATTCATTATATGTCTCCATTAGCAGTAATAACTTACATTGTTATGACTCACCTGTGGTAACTGTATTGTTCAGAAGTCACGTTAGTCAGCTGCAAACTGATACACAGGGAGCATTTGCATCTCTTTTATATTGTTCTCTTACCAAATCATCACTGGCGAAAACCGAAACCCCCTCTGTAAGAGGCTGAGCTGAAGGAATTATGAGGTTTGACAACATTTTATGAGACAGTACCATCATTAGTATGGATATAATGATAAGATTATAATGATTATCTATTATTATAATGATTATATATTATTCCATGGTATTCCATCAAAATGCAAACCAATGTATCCATGCAGTGCTTTGACACAGAGTTTATTTTAATGGCATTTTTACTTATAACAGCACAAAGAGAATTGCCTATTTCTACAGCCACGTGATTTACTGTAGCACAACTACACTTTAGCTGAGATTCTGGTTCATCTGCATTCCTGTCTTGTCCTGAATCGTGCCTTGTTTTTTGTTTTGTTTTTTTAATCAGAAAGTTCTCATGTCATGCCATGGCCATAGTAACATACTTCAAATGAAAAGGGCTAAACTTGTAAAAAACAAATGAGGACATGAGAATGAATTAATAGACTCACATACACAATAGGCTACAAAACGAATACATTCTACTTACAGAGTTGCACTGAGTCCATGTCTAAACCCTTCCATTTCAATTTTATATATAGAATGCTTTTAACACTAGGCTTTAGTGTTAGCCAGATTGACTGGCCACTGGTTTAATTCGAATATCAATAACTGAAGTCAGTCTGTAATTAATGTCATCTTGGACAATAATTCAATTCAATTCAATTCAATTCAGTTTTATTTGTATAGGACATTGTCACAAAGCAGCTTTACAGAAATAAATGGATTCACAAAAAATATAATGTAAATATTTGAATTTATCACTGTGAATTTATCCCTAATGAGTGAGCCAGTGGCGACGGTGGTGAGGAAAAACTCCCTGAAATGATATGATGAAGAAACCTTGAGGGGAACCAGGCTCAAAAGGGAACCAGTCCTCATCTGGGTGTAACGGATAGTGCAATTATAAATAAATTCCTTCTATTATTGTGTACTATAAGGACAAGTAGTGTGATTGTGCAACCAATAAATTCATCACAGTTTCTGCAAGAAGACCGGTTGGTTAAAATCTATCCATTGACCACTGATGGAGTCCTGAGTACGAAGCTGCTCCTGGCAACTGCAGCCCCAAAGCCATTACAGCAACCGCAGCCCCAAAGCCACCACAGCAATCGCAGTCCCAGTGGCTAATTTTTTTGCACATAAGGGGGGCTAGCAAGGGTGTGTATTATCTTCAATCGTGTTTATGGTTTTCAGGGACAGGCTAACAAGATGCAGCCAAGGCTGGAGAAATGTTCAGTATGCATGGATAAAAGTAATGCATCTGTACTTCGTAGCACAACTCAAACTGCATCATAAGGTTTGTAGATGATACCGCTGTAATGGGGCTCATCAGCAACAACACCAACAAGACAGCAGACGTGGAGCTGCAAGTGGACTGGTGTCAGCTCAAATTTCTGTCTCTTAAGGTTGACACAGCAAAGGAGATGATTTTCGACTTTAAAATGACCAGTGTGCACCACTCACCACTACTCATCCATGGCTCTCCTGTAGAGACAGTGTTGACCTGTAAGCTTCTCAGAATGCACATAGCTGATGACCTAACAGAACAGCTCACCAGCACCTCCATTTCCTACATTGACAGAGGAGAGCTAGGCTTCACCTGACACTCTCGCCACACTTTACAGAAGTGTCATTAAGAGAGTCCTCACCAGCTGGAGGACTCATCTGCTGTGCATCAGACCTCAAGATCAAGACTCCACTGCCTCCAATACAGGACATTCAATTCAATTTTATTTGCATAGTGGTTTTAACAATAGACATAGTCACAAAGAAGCTTCATAGAAATATATAAATTCTGAATATAAATTTTACATTTATAAATGTATCCCTGATGAGCAACTGTAAGATTATAATCTAAAAGCTTCACTAAAGAGATATGTTTTGAGTAATTTCTTAAAACAATCAAAAGACAGAGCAAGAGAATGACCTCCCACCCATAGTTTTGAGTTTACAGCGAGGCTGGTACAGAGTAAGATAACCAGCAGAGCGGAGAAACCGAGATGGTGTGGACACTGAGACCAAATAACAAATATACTCTGGATATATATACATGCAATATGCATGGACAAATCATGGAATTGTGTAATCAGGCAATCTTTATAGTTTTAACATGAAGTCTATTTTATTGAAGTTCAACTGTTCACTGATGGAGACTTTTGTGTAAAATTGTTGGTGGGAATTGCAGTCCTAAAGCTATCAAAGCAAAACTGTTTGTATCAATTGCAATCCAAAGCCAGATTCATGGTTTCTAAGTGGTACCATCCACAGTAATCTCATGTAATTTTTAGGCCATCCTTAGCAGCAGCGAGTGGTTTCCAAGTGATGAGAACTCCAACCAGAAATAGGGCATCAGGGGGCAAAAGCATCCAAACATCTCAGTTCACCAAAACACTCTATGCCTGTGAACCCTCCAGACCTGCTCCTTTACCTAAGAAAAAACGATTCACAAAAGGCTTGACTAAGCAAATATGTTTTCAACCTAGACTTAAACACTGAGACTGTGTCTGAGCCCCGAACACTAAGNGAAATTTGATTGGGAGCCAGTGCAGTGTGGATAAGATGTGGTCATATCTTCTGGTTCTAGTGAGGACTCTCACTGCTGTATACTGGACTAACTGGAGCATGTTTATGCATCTACTGGAACAACCAGACAGGAAGGCATTACAATAATCCAACCTAGAGGTAACAAAAGCATGAACTAATGTTTCTACATCGTGTAGTGACATTATATTTCTTGTCTTAGCAATATTTCTGAGAAAGCTAAGAAAGCTATCCCAGTAATATTATCTACAGGAGTTTCAAACGAAAGACTGGAGTCAATAATCACATCAATTTCTTTTTCTGCTACACATAATGAAACAGAAAGGCCATCCAGAGTTTTTATGTAATCAGAAAGCTTACTCCTAGCTGCATGTGGTCCTAGTACAAGTACTTCTGTCGTGTCAGAATTAAGTAAGAGAAAGTTAATAAGCATCCAGTGTCTAATGTCCTTTACACATTCCTAAACTTTATTAAGCTGCTGTCTGTCATCTGGCTTATGCTGAAACATACAACTGTTCGTCATCAGCATAACAGTGGAAGCTAATACCATGTTTACGAATAATTTTGCCAGAGGTAGCATATATAAAGAAAAGAGCAGTGGGCCTAAAACAGAGCCTTGTGAAACAGTAAACTTTACCTTAGTATGCACAGAGAAGTCAACATTAACATCTACAAACTGATAATGATCATTCAAATAAGACCTGCCAGCAGAGGGCCATTCCCTTAATGCCTACTACATTTTCTAGTCCATCGAATAGCATGATCAATGATATCAAAAGCTGCACCAAGGGGTTTGATAACTAATCAGGGGTTTGATAACTGCTAGTTTAAAAGATTTAGGTACATAGCCAGTGCTAAGGGAAGAACTGATTATCTTTAGAAGAGGTTTGAATGTTTCTGGAATTATCTGTTTGAAGAAACATGTAGGTAAGTGATCTAGTATACAGGTTGATGGTTTGGATGATGAAATTAGTGACGTTACTTTGGTCTCTCAAAGGGGAGTAAAACATTCTAATCGTTGATCTAATATTATTATATTATTATCTACAGGGTTAGTTATAAAACTGTCTGGTTTTAAATTAGTAGTCTGAATTTTTTGCCTGATACTTTAAATTTTACCATTGAAAAGATTCATGAAGTCATCACTGCTAGTAAAAAAAAGATTGTGTGCAATTAGTCAATTTTGCTACAGTATTAAATAAGAATCTAGGATTATTTTTGTTATCTTCAAGTAGGGTAGAGAGATACATTGATCTAGCAGTGCTAAGAGCTTTTCTATAGGTCAAAGGGCTTTCCTTCCATGCTTTTTGAAATACTACCAATTTAGTTTGATGCCATTTACGTTATAGTTTTCAAGTGGCCTGTTTTAAGGTGCGTGTATGTTCGTTATACCAGGGTGCTAGCTTTTTGTCTCTAATTATTTTTCTTTTAAGTGGAGCGACTTTATCTAGCGTGTAGCAGAACGTTGACTCTAAGCATTCAGTTGCCTGGTCAAGTTCTTTGGGATCAGACGGAGATCCAATCATGGTTGGTAACTGGAGATTACAGATAAAACTGCTGTGCAGTTGCTGACATGAATGTACGTCTGATGCGTACGATCGCAAGGTGCATATATTATAATTCAGACTGTGGAAATGTGACTATAGTTTCTCAAATATAATCCGAATGTTAGTTGTTACGGCGAAAAGGAGGTGGATTCAAGTGCGAGCAAACTCAGACTTTTAATGAGCAACAGGCACCGAAGGCAGAACAGACAGTGGAAAAAAGGTCCGTGGGTAGAAATGGTGGCAGGCGTGCAAAACCGACACTAGGGTTGCAGCGAGGGGGAGACAGTCCAGGTGAGCAGGCAGGGGAACCAGTAATCCTCAGGAAAAAGAAATAAAACACACACGGAACTGAGAGCACATAAACATGAAGACAAGGAACTGACAAAGACAGGGACAAACACAGAGGCTTAAATAGAGCCTCTGAGTAGTGACAGCTGAAAACAATTAACTAATTAACAGTAGTAACAAGAAAAGGCCAGAAGGGGCTGGTGATCCATGAACCGTGACAGTTAGTATTAAATCAAGAGTGTGGTCACCACTATGAGTGGGTCCTATTACATTCTGATTAACCCCTACTGAATCAAGAATGGACACAACCTCTGTTCTCAGAGGGTCTTCTGGATTATCAAAATGAATATTAAAGTCTCCAACAATTAATGCTTTGTCTAAAGAAACANATGCATTTATCACAAATAAAGCTATTACTAACGACAGAGGAAGAGTGACTAAACATCCTGCACTCAACACACTGAACGCTGAATGTTAGACATGTTGTTTAACGCACCTTAGTCGAAGATTTGTTGATAATGTAGACAGCGTGGATCCGGTGTGGATGGCCTCCGCTCGCTGTCTTAAAAAAATAGAAAAGCGCACTTCGAGAAAAAAAAATGAAAATACGGTAGAGGAGAAAAATGAAAAATACGTGAAAAATAAAACAGATGAAAACAATAGCACAAAATTATTGATTTAAAAAAGAGAGAAACAGCATAGTTAAGATGCCGACGCACGCAACAAACTCCCGGCAAAACAATTCGAAAACATGTAAAAATACTACAACACAGGTTGATCTGAAGCTAGGACTGTTGAATATTAGATCTCTTACATCTAAAGCACCATCACTCGAAAACTAGAACGTAAATGCCGTCAAACTAAGTTAGCAGTATTTCAAATAGCATGGAAGGAGAGCCTTTCGAGCTATAGAAAAGCTCTCTGTAATGCTAGATCAATGTATCTCTCCACCCTAATTGAAGATAACAAAAATAATCCTAGATTCTTATTTAATGCCGTAGTAAAATTAACTAGGAATAAGACCACAATAGAAACACAAACACAATCATTATATAGCAGCGATGACTTCATGAATTTTTTCAATGGTAAAATTGAAAACATCAGGCAAAAAATTCTGACTATTAATTTAAAACCGGACAGTTTTATAATTAACCCTGTAGATAATAATATAACAATATCAGATCAACAATTACAATGTTTTACTCTCCTTCAAGAACTAATTTCACTAATTTCATCAAAATCATCAACCTGTATACTAGATCTTTTACCTACTTGTTTCTTTAAACAGATAATTCCTGAAACAATCAAACCACTTTTAAAGATCAATTCTTCCCTTAGCATTGGCTATGTACCTAAATCTTTTAAACTAGAGGTTATCAAGCCCTTGATTAAAAAAACCTGACCTTGACCCCTGTCAGCTGTCTAATTATAGAACAATATCAAACTTCCCTTTTATCTCCAAGATCCTAGAAAAGGTTGTAGCACAGCAGCTATGCTCATACTTACATGCAGAACACAACACTGTATGTAATAATATTATATAACAACCCCACAATAATATTTATGAAATGTATCAGTCAGGATTTAGGCCTCATCATAGCACAGAGACAGCGCTAGTTAAAGTGGTAACTTACTACTGGCTTCTGATCAGGGTTGTGTTCTGCTTGTGCTGCTTGACCTTAGTGCAGCTTTTGATGGTTCCTGGCTCATTATCAGTTTGTAGACGTAAATGGTGACTTCTCTTCGCACAGTAAGGTAACGTTTGGTGTCCCTCAAAGCTCTGTTTTAGGCCCATTGCTCTTTTCTTTATATATGCTACCACTGGGCCAAATTATTTCTAAACATGGTATTAGCTTCCACTGTTACACTGATCACACACAGTTGTATGTTTCAGCAAAGCCCGATGACAGAGACCAGCTTTATAAAGTTGAGGAATGTGTAAAAGACATTAGAAACTGGATGCTTATTAACTTTCTCTTACTTAACTCTGACAAGACAGAAGTACTTGTACTAAGACCACATGCAGCTAGAAGTAAGCTTTCTGACTACATAACTGGATGGCCTTTCTGTTTCATCATGTCCAGCAGTAAAAGACCTTGGTGTGATTATCGACTCAAGTCTTTCATTTGAAGCACATGTAGATAATATCACTAGGATCACTTTCTTTCATCTCAGAAATATTGCTAAAATAAGAAATATATAGTCACCACATGATGTAGAAAAATTAGCTTTTGTTACCGCTAAGTTGGATTATTGTAATGCCTTACTGTCTGGATGTTCCAGTAAATGCATAAACAAGCTCCAGTTAGTCCAGAATGCAGCAGCGAGGGTCCTTACTAGAACCAGAAGATATGAACACATCACCCCTATCTTATTCACACTGCATTGGCTACCAATCAAATTTTGTATTGATTATAAAATAATACTATTGACCTATAAAGCATGAAATGGTCTTGCGCCACAGTACCTGAGCGAACTTTTGGTCTTTTATGATCCGCCACACCTGCTTAAAAGTTGCAGGTGGTACCTCAAATAGAGAGGGCTACAGCTGGGGGTAGAGCTTTCTCTTACAATGCCCCACAGTTATGGAACAGCCTTCCAGTTAGTGTTCGGGGCTCAGACACAGTCTCAAAACATATTCGTTTAGTCAAGCCTTTTGTGAATGGTTTTAGTTTTTAGTTCTTAGGTTAAGTAGCAGGTCTGGAGTGTTCACAGGCATAGAGTGTTGTGGTGAACTGGGATGTTTGGATGCTTGAGCCCCCACTCTCATGTGTTCACTCAGGTTTCTCAACGATGGAGTGGCTAGCTGCCTTATGTCCCAGGGTGCCCTCATGTCTGTGTTAACTTCTGGCTCTCCCTTTTAGTTATTCTGTCATAGCTAGCTTTGCAAGAATCCCTGCTTGCGCTCTGCACACAAAGTACATTTTCCTTAACCATTAGAGGACAAAAGCTTACCTAACAATCTCTCCCCCTCTCTCTCCATCTATTTCTCCCCCTCACTCTCTGTCAAGCTACTTCTTAGATGCCAGTGATCCTGACCCCTTCTGCACACCAGACCTGCCTGACCCATCCTGCTGCCCTATTTCTGGTTGGAGTTCTGGATGGGTTGGTCCCATATGGACGGCCTGAAGACCCATTTGGACTGCTGGGGATGGTGCCACTTGGGGGCTGTGGAGATGCATATTGGCTTGGGGATTGCATATTGGGAGCTGTACTGTAATGGCTTGGGACTGCAATTGGCTTTGGGGCTGCAGTTGCCACAAGCACCCTCATACTCAAGACTCCATCAGTGGAGAGTGGATAGATTTTAACCAACTGGACTTGCAACAACTGTGATGAATTTATTGGTTGCACATTTGCACTATTTGTCCATATAGTACACAATAATAGAAGGGATTTATTTATAATTGCNTTGCACCTGGATGAGGATGAGTTCCTTTTTGAGCCTGGTTCCTCTCAAGATTTCTTATTTATTTACAATGTATTTTTGAATCCATTTATTTCTGTAACGCTGCTTTGTGACAATGTCCATTGTTAAAAGTGCTATACAAATAAAATTTAATTGAATTCCAATAAATAATTAGCTTAACAACCTTTTAATTAAGTTATTAAAAGTAAAAATCTAACTTTCAATAATTTAAATTTATAGTAGAAAATGACGTTCCTACGTCAGAGGCTTTATATAGCCTATTTATTAAACAATTATTTAGTTAGCTCAGAGGTATCTATCGACATGTAAGCCTAGGCCTTTCCTATTTAGTTGTCTGAGGTTTTTATTTAAACTTGTATTAGTCTTTTGTATTACAGTCGGGTCCATAGGTATTTAGACAGTGACACAATCGCCTCTGTACACCACCACAATGGATTTGAAATTAAGCAATCCAGATGTGCAGACTTTTAGCTTTAATTCAAATAAAATAAAATAAAAGTATTGCATTAACCATTTAGGAATTACAGCCATTTTTATATACTCCCTCCATTTTCACAGGCTCTAAAGTAATTGGAAAATTGATTGATAAGTGATTTCATGGCCAGATGTGGCCTGTTTCCTCGTTATTTCATGACAAATTAAGGAGATATAAGGTCTAAAGGTGATTCCAAACATTGAATTTGCATTTGGTGGTGTCAATGCAAGTGAAGGAGGCCATCATTAGGCTGAAAGAAAAAAACCCAAGATATATCAGAGATAACAGAATCTCCAAATTTGATTGCTTCATTTCAAATCCATTGTAGTGGTGTACAGAGGCATAATTACGAAAATTACGCCACTGTCCAAATACTTATGGACCAACTGTAGCTTGCCAGAGGTCGTTTAAACATGTCAAGTTACTATAACTTCATCTTTACCTTGGTGTTCACATTACACAGGTCCTGTCATGGCCCTGTCACATTAACACCCTGGTGAAGAAGGCCTGTCATCATCTTTACCACCAGTTGCCAAGGAACTTTTACACCTGCACCATCGAGAGCATTCTGACAGGAAGCATCACAGCCTGGGTTGGGAACAGTACCAAGCAGGATAGGCAGGCTCTCCAGAGGGTGGTGTGATCAGCTGAGTGCACCATCTGCACGGAGCTCCCTAACCTGCCTATCTACATCAAGCGGTGCTAGACCTAGATCAGGAATATAGCGAAAAACCTCAGCCATCCGAACAATGGACTCCTCTTTCTGTTGAAGCACTTCCATGAAGGCCAACACAGAGACAATGAGGTGAAGCTTCTTCCCACAGGCCATTCAGGCCCTCAACCAGGAAAACACCAAGACCCCCTACATTCATGTTAATATACCCAAATTAATTCAATTAAATTCAATTCAAATTTATTTGTATAGCACTTTTAACAATGGACATTGTCACAAAGCTTTACAGAATTAAATGGATTCAAAAATTATATTGTAAATGTGTGAATCTATCCTAATGAGCAAGCCAGAGGCAAAGGTGGCAAGGAAAAACACCCTGAGACAATATGAGGAAGAAACCTTGTGAGGAACCATTACCCCATACTTATACATATTTATTGCATATCGTTAGCATAGCATAATTGCCCAAGTCATATTTCAATGTTTTAGGAAAACAAGAAAAAACACATTTTTATGAAAACACATTGGCATTTTTATTGATATTGTGACACTAAGTTCAACCAGATGTGTGAACAAGTTTGCAAAAAGAAAAAAGATCCATCATCAATTGCATAGCAAATAAAAGTGACTTAGGCAGAATATGCCATGACTTAGGCATTTTTACTCTTACATATAAATGCAAATATAACGTAACCAAGTTGTTTTACTTTCCTAGATAGAAGATTTGTTATTCATCAATGTTAATCAAGTTTTTATTAATGTCTAACCTTAACCACTGTTTTCCTTTCTCACCCTTAATCGGTGCTGTGCATACTCATTTCTACACTATCTATTGATGAGGGAGGTTGTTAGTGGGACCCAGTGGAATGGTTCTTCAGGGATGCTGATTCGCTGAGGCAGGTCCTCCCAGACAGATTCAAAATCCAACTTGAACCAGATTCGACCATCAGCCAAGTACTGGAGAGCCCGGAGGTCATGGACTGTGGGGTCACCAACTTTTTTTCCTGGTCGAATGTTGGTGAGATAGGCCCCAGATAACTTCATGAAGTCATTATGGTATAGCTGAGTCACCTTGTATGGGGATGGATGCATTCGTGCAGTCTCAAAAATCACAATGTAATCACGTGGAGTGTGGATATCTTTATGTGTCGTTCAATGAGGCTATGCATGGAGTCACACTCCATTTGTGTGTGCCCTGCAACCAGAAACTTTTGTTCTATGGTTACATCATGCTTCATGGTGAGATGAAGGTAGGCATTGCTGATGGTACCACACAGATTTTGATAGCCACAGCCATCACTCCAGACGATGACTTTTTCAATGTTTCTGTTGGTCTCTAGAATTGATTCAAAGTGATTGGCCTGCAGATGGGAAAAAACCTCACTGCTAAGGGAGCCTTCATGCTCCTCCGACCACGTATAACTGTTCCTGGCTCCAGAAACGTCTTGTCTTGATAGGAGGGAAACTGACGGCAGTAGTGGGATGGAACAGTAGGCAGTCCAGAGAGCCATTCTTTCAGGAAGGTCTGTTCAGCATCTGATATGGGCATATGTGGGCCACTCTTATTGATCTTTGGTTTGCGTGAATCAGTTTTGGTTTTCATGTACACAGTTAACCATGAGCCAATGGTTCTGGGGGCAATGCCAAGTGTTGAACAGAAAAGATTCTTACACACAGGTAGTTTACATCTCTCTGCTAGTTCCAGGCAATATGATAGGGATGTTGTTCTCCTTGATTGACAGAAATTACATTTATTGTCTAGAAAATAGAAAAAGAATAAGCTTACCAGATGAAAAAGAATCAAAGAGAAGAGCGAATGCTTCACTTGTGGACAACAGAGCCCTCTTTCTCATTCTTTCTGCCATGCTTGTTTGTAGCACCAAAAAGGCCTAAGTCAAAGAGATGACTAAGGCAGATAGTGTTTTTGGACTCTAATAAGTGTTTTGATTGGCCAAGGACATAGGCAGAAAGGCAGTATGATGCAGCAGTGGTAGGAGAGTAAAGTTAGGCAGATATCACAATTTGGACAAAAAATGACTTTTGGTAGGAGGCTAACGATATGTAGGCAATTTTACTACAGGTACCTCAGCCTGATGTTGCACAGCATTGTACTGCACATACAACTGCACATATTTGAACTTTATTCCAAATATATTCATACTGTTGCTGCCATCTATCTTTTATGTCCCTTATATTTTTCCTTTTCCGCCTATATACAAGTAAATTCTGGTTTATGTAAATTCTATTTTTATGTCAAGGACAGTCATGTGGGTATGTGAGAAGGACAATCACACATTGCAAAATATAAAACCATATTCTGTAAATGTTATTTCCTAAATTTGTTCAATATTTTTGACATCACCACATCACTATGAAATTGGATTGAATTGATACCAAACATGCCCAAAGGAATATTTTATTTACAGTTGGGGTCATAAGTTTACAAATGCCTTGAAGAATCAGCAAAATGTTTTTTTTTATTATTTTTTTTTTTTATTAAGAGCGATCATAAAAATTGCATTTTGTTTTTTATTTAGTACTGTCCTGAATAAGCTATTTCACATATGTTTGCATACACAAATGAACCAGTTCAAAAATTTAAATATACATGATTCTTAATACTGTGTGTTGCTCAATGTGGTTGATCTGTGGATGATCAATGACTGTTTCTTTGTTTTGTGATAGTTTTTCATGAATCCCTTCTTTGTTTTAACAAGCAGTTAAACTGCCCACTGTTCTTCAGAAAAATCCTCCAGGTCCTGCACGTTCTTCGGTTTTCCAGCATCTTCTGCATATTTGGCCCCTTGGCTATATGATGCATACACAACTATTACAAAAGGTGCAAAGATTCACTGATGCTCAAGAAGGCAACAGTGGGAAGCCAGGGGAATGTAAAATTTTGAATAGGATGATTGGTGTAAATGATTGGCATTCACTCAGGTTTGTTTGATGTTTGAAGGTAGGAGCAGAATTAGTTCAGAACAATGCAGAAACATTCTGTCTCCCAATTTACAGAGACATGCATCCAATCTAATTGGGAGAAACTTCACCATGCAGTAAGGCAATGACCCAAAACACACTGCCAACACAAAAAAGGATTTCATCAGTGGAAAAAGTGGAAGGTTTTAGACTGGCCAAGACTTTAACCCAATTGAGCATGCATTTCACCTCCTGAAGAGGAGACTAAAGGGAGTAACACCCAAAACTGAAGGAAGCCTGGAAAAGCATCACAAAAGAAGTATGCAACGGTTTGGTGATGTTAGTGGGTTGCTGGCTTGATGCAGTCACTGCAAGCAAGGGATATGCAACCATATACACTCCTGAACAAAATCTTAAGACTGGAGGAAACATTCCAAGTATTCGCGCTGGTGGATTGTAACCAGGTTGTAAAACTGCTTCAAAATCTCAAAAGAAGAAAAGGGAGCAAGAGACAAAGAAACAGAGATTGGCAATTTATTAAAAACTGCATTTAAACTCAAACAGGCTGTTCATCAGCTGATCAAAAGTTTAAGA
>CM074956.1:1519694-1530882 GCA_037577455.1 Pangasius macronema
GCTTTTTCTCCCTAATTATTTTTCTTTTAAGTGGAGCTACCTTATCTAGCGAGTTGCAGAATGTTGATTCTAAGCATACAGTTGCCTGGTAAAGTTCTTTGGGATCAGACGGTGATCCAATCATGGTTGATTAATCTGGGAGATTACTGATAAAACTCTGTGCAGTTGTTGACAAGAACGTATGTTTGACACAGTGACGTGGCACATTAAGACACATTTTAAACGAGATGAGGTAATGATCTGAGATAGCTTCAGACTGTGGACATGAGACTATATTTTCTATATTTACTCTGAATGTTAGTATTAATTCAAGAGTGTGACCACCACTATGGGTGGTTCCTATTACATTCTGATTAACCCCTACCGAATCTAGAATGGACACAACTGCTGTTCTCAGAGGGTCATCTGAATTATCAAAATGAATATTAAAGGCAAATTAAAGTACAATATACATGCATTTTGTATTGATATGTGTTTTGCATACTAAGATGGCCACTAGATGGCAGTACAATGCAGCGGTACAGTTTAGTTCAACACTGTGTTAAGGGATAAGTTAAAAATAAAGTGAGTTCTGAAACAGTATTCGGTGCAAGAGCCTCCACCAGACGAACTGAAGTTGACAGGTAATGTCTGTTGAGCTGTGCTCTCATTTCTGTTCTTTTTATTATGTCCCCACCTACTTGGTTTAGACAACCAATCATGTTTGTTNTAAAGGAAGTGTGCCCGCGGGGAAGCGGAGACCACACACAAAATGAAATAACGTGTTCTACTGTGTCTTAATGTTCACGTTAAACGCTGTGTAAGGGACCCTGCTAACAGGTTATGGGCCCAGGGCATTTTTACACAGTTTAATCTGCGGCAGCCTGGTGAAAGTCGTGACGGTAAATGCATGCACCCTGAGTTTGGCCATTGAGAAAAACATGAGTAAAAGAGAAAAGGACAACACACCGAGCCGCTGGGGCAGACTCGTCTTTGATGGTGATGAAAAAGGATACGAGTTGTGGGAGACAAAGTTTTTGGGCCACCTCTGTCTCCAGGGGTTAAAAGACACTATTCTAAACCAACCCAGTCCAGACGATGAAGATGATGATGCGAAAAATGCAGAGGCCTACGCGGAGCTTATTCAGTTCCTGGACGACAAGAGCCTGTCGCTGGTAATGCGCGAGGCAGCGGATGATGGACGCGAGGCGCTGAAGATTCTCCGGGAATATTATGCTGGCAAGGGGAAGCCCAGAGTGATAAACTTATACACAGAGTTAACATCACTGCAAAAGTCGCCGATGGAGAATGTCACTGAATATGTCATCAGAGCAGAGACTGCGATCACCGCATTAAGAAACGCAGGTGAGGCGCTCAGTGACGGACTTCTTATTGCAATGGTGTTGAAGGGGCTGCCAGAGACATTCAAACCGTTTGCAATACATATTTCTCAAAGCGAGGACAAGATTACTTTTTCTGAGTTTAAGACAAAGCTCCGGAGTTATGAGGACATTGAAAATATGCGCGCAACTGCGGCTGAGGATAATGTGATGAAGGCAAGAGCGCAGTTTGGCACAAGACGCGCACAGGAGAGCGCAAAGGATAATGGAAATTCTGACGTTGTGTGTTACAAGTGTGGCACCAAAGGCCACATAGCCAGAGCTTGTCCACGTAAACAGTGGTGCAATCACTGTAAAAGCACCACGCACAACAATGCAACTTGTAGATGGAAGAAGCAGCGGGATAACGCACGGGGAGTGTCAGACGCAGCGAACAGAGAATACGCTTTCCGGATAAGTGAGATGCCGGTGCCAGATGTCAAGCGCACAGGTCTGATGGTGGATGCGGGTGCAACGTCGCATATCATCACAGACATCGCTAAGTTCAAGAGATTCGACACCAGTTTCCGGGCTGGGACGCACTCCGTGGAGCTGGCGGATGGCACCAGGAGCAGCGGGGTCGCTAAGCAGAGAGGTGACGCGCATGTGTGGCTGGTCGACAGCGGTGGGCGTCGTTTCAAGACAACGCTGAGGAGCGCACTGTACATCCCAACATATCCACAGGATATCTTCTCTGTGAAAGCTGCCACCTCCTGCGGAGCCACAGTGATCTTCAGTGAGAATAAGAATGTTCTGCTGCACAAAGACGGTACCGAATTCCCCATACACGTACACAACAAGCTTTACTATCTTCACACATTAGAAAGTGACTGTGATGACCAGTGTAACAAATGTCATGATTTGCAGACTTGGCATGAAATTTTAGGACACTGCAATTATGCGGATATAATGAAACTAAAACATGTTGTTGATGGTATGGCGATTAAAAATCAGGGAAATAAAATTGTACCACAGTGTGAAGTTTGCACTCAAGGAAAGTTTATCCAAACTAGAAACAGAAGGCCGGATGCCAGAGCTAAAGCACCTCTGGAAATGGTGCACACTGATTTAGCCGGTCCTATTGACCCAGTGTCTAGAGAAGGTCATAGATATGCACTATCCTTTACAGATGATTATTCTAGTGCAGTGTTTGTGTATTTCCTGAAAAATAAGAGTGACACAGTGCAAGCTACTGAAAAGTTTCTAGCTGATGTAGCCCCTTATGGGAAGGTTAAATGCATGAGGTCTGACAATGGTATTGAGTACACTGGAAAAGAGTATCAGGCATTAATGTGCCGGAATGGTATTAGACATGAGACCTCAGCCCCATACTCTCCACATCAAAATGGAACTGCTGAACGCAACTGGAGAACTCTGTTTGACATGGCCAGATGTATGATCATTCAAAGTGGGCTGCCAAAGATGTTATGGACCTACGCTGTCCAGACAGCTGCTGTAGTGAGGAATAGATGTTTCAACAATCGTACTAAACAGACACCTTTCTACATGCTAACTGGCAGGCAACCTAATGTTTCTAGGATGCAGAAGTTTGGTGAGTTATGTTACACTTACAAACATCAAAAAGGAAAGTTGGACCCAAGGTGTGAGAAGGGGGTTTTTATTGGATATGACAAGAATAGTCCAGCCTATTTGGTGTACTATCCCAGCACCAGAAAAGTCCAGAAACATAGGCTTGTGGAGTTTGTATCCAAAACTAACACAGAAATGCTGAATGCTGATGAGGAAGATTTTGTGGTTAAAAGACAAACAGTTAAAAGCCCACCTGTTTGTCCACAATCTGTGAAACAAGAGGAGAAAGAAGAGCAGGCCGATAACCAAACACAAACGATGAATGAAAAAATGGAACAATCACAAAAAGCGGACCAAGGGCAATATCCTGTAAGAGAGAGGAACAGGCCTGATTATTATGGTGATTTTGTATGTGGTTTGGAAGAGGATCTGACCAATATTGACTATTATTACAGACTTTTGTGCAACTTACCTCAAACATACAGAGAAGCTGTAACCTCACCAGATGCAAAAGAGTGGGTTTGTGCTATGGATGAAGAGATGCAATCATTAAAGGACAATGTTACATTTACCTTGACCACTTTACCGCAAGGCAAAGATGTAGTGGGGGGTAAATGGGTCTACGCACTTAAAAAGAACCCTGATGGGACAAATAAGTACAAGGCAAGATATGTTGCGAAGGGGTACAGCCAGAAAAAGGGTGTGAACTATGAGGAGACTTTCTCTCCTACTGCTAGTATGACCAGTATCAGGGTGCTGGCACAAAAAGCAGCACATGAGAATTTAATAGTCCATCAGATGGATGTGAAAACAGCCTATTTACATGCACCTATTGAATGTGACATTTACATTGAACAGCCTCAGGGTTATGAGGTGAAACCTGAAGGAAAGGACAGACTGGTGTGTAAACTAAAAAAATCACTGTATGGACTAAAACAGTCAGGACGGAACTGGAACAAAATGTTGCATGACTACCTGTGTGAACATAAGTTTTTGCAAAATCCAGCTGATCATTGTGTGTACACTAGAGTAACTAACAATGAAAAAGTGTACATAATCATTTGGGTTGATGATCTGATTATTGCCGCCAGTGATGACAACATCCTAAAATATGTCAAAGAATTGCTCAAGACCAAATTTAACATGAAAGATTTGGGAAAACTGACACATTTTTTGGGCATTGACTTTGAGCAAACCAGTGACTACATCAAAATGTCCCAACACAAATATATTGAAAAAATATTGGAGAGATTTGACATGCAAAACTGTAAGGCTAGAGCTACCCCCTGTGAACATAAACTACATTACAGTGATGATGCTAAAGAAATGGAAAATGTCCAAAAATACAGAGAGGCAGTCGGTAGCTTAATCTACCTAGCAACCTGTACTAGGCCAGACCTAAGTTTTGTAGTGAGTAAGCTGTCTCAGTATTTTACAAAACCAACTTCTGAGCAGTGGACTACAGTAAAACATACTTTGCGGTATTTAAAGGGTACCCAAAGCAAGGTACTCAGTTTCAGAAAATACAGTGATGATCATGTTATCTATGCTTACAGTGATGCGAATTGGGCTGCTGATGTGAGTGACCGAAAGAGCACAACGGGCTACTGCATTAGTCTGAACAAAGATGGCCCAATAGTGTCTTGGAAAACAAAAAGACAGCCTACTGTAGCATTATCCACCTGCGAGGCTGAGTATATGGCTTTAGCATCAACCATACAAGAGTGTACTCATCTACAACAACTCTTGGAGTGTTTTGATGGCCGCAAATATTTAACTAAAATCTACGAGGACAACCAGGGAGCTATAGCTTTAGCAAAAAAATCCTGTCCACAGACAAGGATGTAAACATGTAGATATCAAGTATCATTTTGTGAGATCTATGATAAATGATGGCAAGATTAACCTGGAATATTGTCCCACTAATGAGATGGTTGCTGATGTGCTAACTAAACCGGCGACCAAACAAAAGTTATTGATGTTTGATGCATTTATGTTTGGTGTATAGGCCTAATTGTCTTTGTTATACCTGAATATTGAAAATGTGAGCAAGTGGGGGTGTTGAGCTGTGCTCTCATTTCTGTTCTTTTTATTATGTCCCCACCTACTTGGTTTAGACAACCAATCATGTTTGTTTACCTGTTTGTCATGTGAGTTGGACTAAAATTATGAATGGCCTACACCTGTGACTAAATAAAGGAAGTGTGCCCGCGGGGAAGCGGAGACCACACACAAAATGAAATAACGTGTTCTACTGTGTCTTAATGTTCATGTTAAACGCTGTGTAAGGGACCCTGCTAACAATGTCAATGAGAACTGGAAAGAAAGAACTTTATACACTCGCTATTCGGCTGGATGACAATGAACTGAGGAAGATAGCATTGCTGCTAACAGTGGCAGGACGCAGTGTACTGGATGTGTATAACACGTTTGTCTTGGCGGAAGATGAAAAAGATAAGTATGAGGCAGTGATTGGGAAATTTGAGCAATACTGTACACCGAGAAAAATGAGACCTACGAAAGGTATGTCTTCAGAAATAGACTGCAGAAAGAGTCTGAATCCATTGAACAGTATGTTACGGATTTAAGATTAAAAAGTCAGTCGTGTAATTTTGGAACACTGTGACTCCATGATTCGAGATTAAATAGTAATTGGAGTACAAGACAAAAAAGAGTGAGGATACAATTGTTGAAAGAGACTGACCTCACATTAGAAAGGGCAATACAAATTTGCCAGGCATCGGAAAGTGCAATGGCACAGCTAAAGACTTGCAGTGATGAGAAGGAAGCGGTAGACGTGCGTGATAATGAAAGGACAATGTCAAAGAAAATAAAGTCAAGAAAGCAAAGGCTGCGGAAAATGTGGCAACAAACATGCACCAAAAAAGTGTCCAGCTTTTGAAAAAGACTGCAGGAATTGTGGAGGAAATTATCATTTTGCTAAGTACTGTTATTCAAAGAAAAAAGTGCAGCTGGTAGAAAATCGGAGTGAAAATGAAGATGAAGAAGCATCAATTAAAAATTCCCCCAGGAGATGAGTGGATAGCACACATGGATGTAAACGGTACTGAAGTTTCATTGAAACTAGACACGGGGGCACAGGTAAACATCCTGCCCATGACTGAGAAAAAAGCCCAAGATAGGTGACAAAAAAGTAAATCTGAAAGCATATGACAACAAGACCATACCCACAAAGGGAGTTTGCAGAGTCAGTCTGTCATGTAATAGAAAAAAGAAGGATGTTCTTTTTGTGCTTGTGGAAGGAGACAAACAAGCTATACTGGGACTAAAAATGTGCATGCAGTTTGGGTTAATAAAGAGAGTCCATGTCATAAATAAAGAAGTGACAACACAAAAGAAGAGTAAAGATGCAGCTAAAGAGGGAGGTATGCACAGTGACTGGGTGAAGGAATACAAGGAAGTGTTCAAAGGAATAGGACGATTACCAGGAAAACATAAGATAAAACTCAAGGAAAATGCAGAACCAGTCATACACCCGGCAAGGAAAGTGCCAGTAGCATTAAAAGAAAGACTGAGAGAGAAACTGGATACTTTGATAAAAGAGGGAGTCATTACGAAAATAGAAGAACCCACAGAATGGGTGAATTCTCTTGTAATAGTGGAAAACCCAGATGGAGATCTAAGATTGTGTATAGATCCCAAGGACTTGAACAAAGCGATCCAACACGAGCACTATAGACTTCCAACAAAATCAGACATAACCATGCTATGAGTGGAGCATGTTACTTCTCTAAATTGGATGCCTCGTCTGGGTTTTACCAAATAGTGCTTGATGAGAAAAGTGCAAAGCTATGCACCTTTAACACACCATTTGGAAGACATTATTTCCTAAGGCTACCTTTTGGCATCAGCTCAGCTCCAGAAGTATTCCACAAATCTGTGCAACAGCTTTTTGATGGAATTGTAGGGGTAGGAGTTTTCATCGATAATGTGGTAGTCTGGGACCGCACAAAAGAAGAACACGATGCAAGACTTCGCAAGGTCCTGAATCAGGCACAAAGATATGGATTAAAACTGAATAAAAACAAGTGTGAGTTCAGTGTGAGAGAAGTTACATACCTGGGGGAGAGACTGTCTGAAGAAGGGGTACAGCCAGACAGGGAAAAAAATTAGAGCAATAGAAGAAATGCCGGAACCTAGAGACAAAAAAGATCTGCAGAGAGCCCTAGGATTAGTAAACTACCTTGGGAAGTTTGTTCCAAATTGGTCAGCAAATACCAGGTCATTAAGGAGCCTGTTGGAAATGAACATACAGAGACTGATGCTACGACTACAGAAGTATGATCTGGCATTTGAGTTTAAACCAGGCAAACACTTAGTAGTTGCAGACACTCTGAACAGGGCTAGCTTGTGTAATAGCAGTAGCACTACAGAAAAAGAGGTGCAGATTCATGTGGACTCTATCAAAGCACAGATGCTAGTGTCAACTGGAAAGAGGGCTGAAATAGCTAATGAAACACTGAAAGATGAACATTTGAAGAGAGTAATAGAAATGATTCACATGACTGGGGACAAAACATTGGAAAATCCATACCAGTATTTTAAAGATGAACTGTCAGTGGTAGATGGAGTTCTACTAAAAGGAACAAAAATTGTTGTGCCTATCATGATGAGAAAACAGATGTTGAAACTCATGCATGAAGGACATTTGGGAATGGAGAAATGTAAGAGGCGGGCACGAGAGGTACTATACTGGCCGGGCATGCACAGAGACATAGTGACATTAGTGTAGCATTGTGAAGTATGCCAACAGCACAAATATCAGCATCCAAAAGAGCCAATGAAACCACACGATAAACCAAACGAACCATGGGGAAAAGTTGGAATGAACTTGTCTCAACTTAAAGACAAAGACTACTTGTTACTCATGGACTATCATTCTAATTACCCAGAATACATGCTGCTGTCAGACACAACAACAGAGCAGGTAATTGCACAAACAAAAGGAATCTTTGCATGTCATGGTATTCCTGTGAATGTAATAAGTGACAATGGATCGCAATTTACGAGTCAGGGCTTTAAAGACTTTGCGAAGATTTATGGTTTTAACATCAAGTCCTCTTTACCCACAATCCAATGTTTTAGCAGAGAAAGGAGAAATTATAAAACGCCTTCTGAAAAAAGCCACTGAGGCAGGGGAAGATCCATACCTGGCTGTTCTTAACTACAGAGCATCACCACTAGAAAATGGCCTCTCACCAGCAGAAATGCTCATGAATAGGAAATTGCGGACAAAGCTACCATCAGTAAAGCAACACATGGTACAGAGTGCATTGAATTCTGCAAATGAGAGACCAATGAATCACTACAACAGAACAGCCAAACCACTGAGTCCACTAGCCCAGGCAGAAGTTGTACAGGTGAGATGTGATGGACAATGGGGACCACTGGCCAAAGTGATAAGAGAAACTACACCCAGGTCATACGAAGTGTTAACAGAACATGGGAAAATAATGAGGCGAAACAGACGACACCTGATGAAAGTGCCTCATAGAGAGATAACAATCAAAGAAAGTGATACACATGACCTGACAAACTCCAAGCAAAGTGGTCCAAGGTCCAAGGCAAAATTAAGGAAACAGAGACTGATAAAGAATAGGATGTTGTGATACAGGTAGAATGTCCTAAGAGACAAATTACAAGACCAAAAAAGGCTGATAGAAGAAATGTGAAGATGTGTTCTTATATGTAATACAAGAAAGGTGGTGTGTTCTATTAATTTATTTAAAAAAAAAAGAAGATATATTGATGTTTTGCATACTAAGATGGCCACTAGATGGCAGTACAATGCAGCGGTACAGTTTAGTTCAACACTGTTAATGGAGAAGTTAAAAATAAAGTGAGTTCTGAAATAGTACTCGGTGTATGAGCCTGTCTTTCAATATAATAAATATATAATTTTTTTTAGTAAGATGGTGACATTAAAGTGTATAAAACCCTAGTAATGCTGCAGCACCTAACAGATTTGAACCAGTGCCAAAAACACTATTATATCGGTATCCTTGCCATTATTTAATAGTGTGAATATCTGGTCAGCAATGATCCTCTTTCCATTGATTGACAGTGTAGATGGAAGATAACACATTGTGTATAGCATCAGATAGGCTACAGACAATAATTACATATGTAGAAATGTAACACAAGCAGGTAAACATGTTTTAACAAGTATTATGTTTTGTAATTAATTGAACACAAAAAAGTTGATGAAGTATAAAGGGTAAAGGCTTTTGAGGAAGTGGCAATAATGAGGAGTGCATAGCCATCTCCAACAATGACAGGTGGAGTAGATCAACAAGAACTGGGAAGATAAAAACTCACTGAAAAACAAAAATCCAAATCAAAATAGGCAATTCACCTCATAAGAGAATAACTAATTCTTCAGGATTACAACAAAATACAACTTCAGGAGTATATCATATTATAGAAATATATAATATCTGTAAAATTATTTTAAAAAAATTAAAATCCTTTTGGAATATAATATAATTTGGAATAAAATAATTTTGGACATCACTCAACAACCTGTTACCATCCAAATTGCACCTAAATTTGTATCACATTTCTGTCATTTGTGCTGTTATTTTATTAGGTTATTAAGTGATATAGTTTAACTGCATGAAAAGAAAGGAAGGATTCATCACTCAAGACATCTAATCACATCCAATTCTAATCACACTGGAAAAACAACAATTGTACCAAAAGAGTATTGTTAATTTGTGCTGTTTGTAGTATTGTTCCTTTATTTATTACTATATTTACTTATACTCTTTATTACTGTCAGTGACATTCTCAGACATGCTCGATATAGACAGTTGTACCCAACTGTGCTCAGGGCAAAGGCAGGCTGTTTGAATGGATAAGAATAATCTTCACTTAAACAAATTAAAGACCGGGTTTAGTAAACAGAATCCATTCAGAATTGAAACAAATAACATACATATTATAATAACAATGCTAATAGTAAACAATAAACTTAATAAAATATTGTTAGAAGGCCATTTGCCAAAATCCTATAAACGTGCCATAATTCTCAGCACCAAGCAATGCAAAAATCCTTAATAGCAGAAAACTACAGACCTATAGCCCTCATATCAACTTTATGCAAGTGATGGAAAAATAATTGTGGTACAATGCAACTTAAGAACTTGGTACACTCACAGTGAGATGACTGGTGAGTGTTTATTATCCATGCCCTGCCTGGTATCAAAAGGCAAAACAAAATGTATATTATATATAGCTGTATACGGTTGAAATGACTTGACTTGAAAGTGAAATATAACAGAAACTCTGAAGATTTCCAGCAGTTCAGTTCAGCTCAGCTCACGTAGCACACATACACACATGCGGACCCACTCACTGAGAGAGACTGAGAGAGAGAGAGAGAGAGAGAGAGAGAGAGAACAAGTGAGAGACAGAAAAAAGTGTTAAATACCCATTCACAAGTAAGAATCAGGTGTGCCATGATAATTTGCTGACTATACCACATTCTCGCTGCATACTCGGCACATCACCGGCACATGCTTGAACACATGCTTTAACATATCGCATGACTGTTCCAGCGGGAAATTCACTAGAGGCTCAAGGAGAGGAGGTGGGTTCACCCACTCAGATGGGCCCAGCATCTCACCTCCGCCCCGCCTGGTCATGGTCACATGATGTACCCAGAAATGTGTTGGGCCACCTGGGCAGCACAGACCTCACACCACTAGGGGATGTCAATTTTGGGGTGAAAATCAATTTTTACTATTACCTCTGATGAGCGGTAGTAAAAACACATTATTTGGTATACAAATACCAGAACCACTTTTGATTTTGAAACTGGACTGCCTTTAGCTTTTTACATTTTGTGCACTATATGACAGGTGAAACAAGTAAAAATACAGGTACAGGTATCACCCCATGCTACCAACCAGGACCCACCTAGTCGTAAATCTGTGGCTAATTCCCTAAGTGCCAATCAATGCCCAAAATTACTGGGTGGGAAAAGTGGGGAATAACCACCACCTTCAGACTATAATTTTGTCCCTTATAAGTGATTATAAGAGGCACCATAAGATATGTGTGCATATTTCAGTTAATACACCGCACTTTCACCTCCCAACGCCTCCCATATTGTTTACAAATGTCAACATGTTTCTGATAATTATTTAGGATCATACTCTGCTCAGTAGTTTGACACTACAGCTTTGAAGATACAGCCCCGCCTAGCAGTATTGGCACCCCTTAATTTTATTCACAACTTTTGTAATATCTCCAGAAATAAATGGAAATGGACACAA
>CM074956.1:1567350-1581364 GCA_037577455.1 Pangasius macronema
TCTGTCACTACACGCAACCTTGATGTAGTCCTGGACAAATAACTGTCCATCGTGCCTCACATCGCTAAACTGACTCAATTTGCAGATTTCCCCTTTGAAACATCAGGAGGATCCAGCCAATTGAAGTGAAGTGAAGTGAAGTGAAGTGACTTTGTGGCCAAGTATGGTGACCCATACTCAGAATTTGTGCTCTGCCCATCCATTTAACCCATCCAAGTGCACACACACTGTAGTGAACACACACACCTGTGAACACACCCGGCAGCCATTTTAGCTGCGGCGCCCAGGAAGCAGTTGGGGGATCGGTGCCTTGCTCAAGTGTCTCACCTCAGTCGTGGTATTGAGGGTGGCAGAGAGCGCTGGTCATTCACTCCCCACACCTACAATCCCTGCCGAACCCGAGACTCGAACCCACGACCTTCGGGTTCACCTTCAGGTTACAAGTCCGACTCTCAGACTATTAGGCCACGACTGCCCCAATTCTATCCACAGAGGCCAGTCCCTTGTCATTTCGAGACTGGCCTACTACATCTCACTACTGGTCGGTCTTCCCCTGCGCACAATCCGACCCCTGCAACTGATCCAGAGTGCAGTTATGTGGCTTGTTTCAACCTCCCCAGGTTCTCCCCACCAACCCATTACTACGCTCCACTGGCTTCCTGTAGCTGCCCGGGTTAGAATTAAAACACTGATGCTCACCTACAAGGCCAGAAACAGACCAGGACCAACTTATCTCAAAGCACTTATCACACCTCGCATGGCACCACGCTCCCTCCGATCCTCTAGCACTGCTCCACTGGTCCCACCATCTGTCCCCCACCACCCCACTGCTACACTCCCTCCACTGGCTTCCTGTAGCTGCCCGGGTTAGATTTAAAACACTGATGCTCACCTACAAGGAAGACATGCATCAAGACTCTGGCACACAGGTGGTGGAATAAACTTCCCCCGGCTGTCTTCATACGAAGGTTAAATAAGTACCTCTTTACCTTCTTTTCATACTGGACTAACCTTCCCAAAGGGGTTTTGTAGTTGTGGTTGTACTCTTAGTCCTGACCTAGTGAACTAGCATGAGGATGTTTTTTTGAAAGCGCCTACAAAACACTTCTGCAAGTCGCTGTGGATACAGGTATCTGACAAATTCTTTACATGTAAATCGTGTATCTAACTGTGAGGGCTGGATCTCTGCAGTTTTGGAAGGTTTCGTTTTTTTTTTGTTTTACAGTAACGCCCTGATAAATGTGATACTGTGGTGGGAGAATGTAGTCTGCCACGTAGGAAAAAATTTGCCTTCCAAAACTACCAAATCAGCAGTCATGATCTGTTCCCAGCTGACCTCAGAGCAGCCGAAGAGGACACTTTAGGTTTGTTCATAGCCTTAACCGCCCGTTATGTTAAACACTTGTAACATGCTACACTACCAGACTTTAATTTCTTGTCTCGAAGTATGCAATGACATACGTAGCTATGATTTAAATGTTTAGATATGAATGTAGGTTTTTTTTATGAGGGTGGAATGTAAAATGCAAACTACTCGTAACATTGCTAGCCAAGTCAGACTGTGAGTTGCAGTAAGGTTAGGCGATGGTATTTTTAATGTATGCTTTCTCAGGAGAAGCAAGAGACAAAAGGGTGAGCACATGAGAGAGAGAGAGAGAGAGAGAGAGAGAGAGAGAGAGAGAGAGAGAGAGAGAGAGAGAGAGAGGTAAACCAAATTACTGAACTCGATTAAATTAACTGGAGTCATTTACAGAAGTTTACAGAAGCACAACTTAACAGAGATTAGAAACGACAATGTAGTATGTTAACTGTTAACTATGGTCATGTTTCTGGAATGTGTAGATAGATAGATAGATAGATAGATAGATAGATAGATAGATAGATAGATAGAGGAGGTAGTTTATTTCTGGCACGCTAGTGTAAATCACTGTAACTCTGCTGTACATTTGTGCGGAAAGAGAACTAAACCCGGCTCGCGCTCTGAGATGATGAAGAAGCGCGTGACGATGAAGTGCGAGTCGCCGCCGCTGATTGGACGGGAACTCTGACTCCCTTCGCTCGCGCCTTTCGCCTGTGTGACGCTCTTCTGGTTGCGTGGAAACTGAGCGAAAGGTTTCCTTGCGCACGCGAGCGAGTCATTTGTCGGGGATTGTCGACACGAGCGCGTGCCGCCGGTTCTGCTCTACACTCTCTCTCTCTCTCTCTCTCTCTCACACACACACACACACACACACACGCTCTCTCTCTGTCTCGCACGCGCGCGCTGCTTGTGTTGCGCCTCATGAAGTGAAGATGTGAAGGGGAACTTTCCAAGGCTCCGGTCACGAGCGCGAGAGAAACGTGAGTCCGCGACATGCGCGTGGTCTAAATCTAGTGCAACTTGAATTTCTGTAGTTGTGTGTGTGTGTGTGTGTGTGTGTGTGTGTGTGTGTGTGTGTGTGTGTGGAATGCAAACCATGGGCTTACTTGGCTTTTCATTGATCTATGGGTTTCCTCACATTATTATTATTATTATTATTATTATTATTATTATTATTATGCTGTTTTTGATGGTCATATTAACACCAGTATTTTCATGTTAGCCCAAACATGGCCTTTATTTCCAATGCTTTAGACTTAAATTGGGGAACAAAATGCGAAAGTCTCCCATCAGGTCTGGACTTGTTCATGCTAATGGTTATTGGATCCCAGTTTGCAGCAATGCAGCGATAAAACCCACGGTCACAGACCGTTTTATTACTCGTATGATAATATATCATGCTATAAAGTGTCATATCTTAATTGTCATAGTAATTGACATTGTTTGCAACTTTACGAAATACTAAAATGCAAAAATATACTTTGTTTTTTGTTAGTTTTTGTTGTTGTTTTGCCTTTTTTTTTACTGTCACCACCCCAAGGTTAATTATTTTCCTATAACAGCATGTCCCCAAGTGTTTTATTCCTCTTATGTTCCACAGCAAGATTCCAACAAGTAAGTTTTTAATGAATTAATATTGTTGATGTCCACAAAAAGCAAGTTTTTTCCTGTTGTCACTTACGTTATAGCAGCTATAAACAGCCGTTCCTTCACCAGCCTCGCTTTTTTCTTTCTCTTGAAGTGAAGAAGAGAAAAAAAAACGCAGCCCGTCATGTTACCGAGAAACGGCAAAGAAGTGTAAACTCGTCTGTCCCGAAGACTTAACTCTGTTACTGAACACTGACACTGGAGACTCCTTCCGTAAATGTTAAATCAACGTCTCCTTACAGAAAACCCACGCACATTTTTAATCCGTTGATGTGTCCGAGTCCCGGTGAATGAGCTGTTACTATAGAAACGCTAACGTATTAAATGAGTCGAAACCCTCCTCTGACCAATCGTAATCCAGAATTCAGCAGCGCCGTGGTGTATGTATGTTTGCATGACGGCTCTGCGTATGTTAAGGAAGTCTTTATTTAAAAACGGACACTGCTGGGAGGAGGCTACAGAACATCCTGTTGAGTCTAGGAGACTTTAAAGTTGATTATTCAACTCCATACATTAGACTGCGTGTGCGTGCTGTGACTGTGTTCTAGACGGCTTGAAGAATGTCAATACTGGATTTATGGATGTGTTTGCATTTTTAAAGGCCGTGTCTGAAATAGTTAATACGTGGTTCTGACATTCTTCGTTTCCATGATACATGATTATGATGCTAAAGACGCCATCGTTTAATGATGCTGATGGATTGGTGCAGTAATAAGATTATTGCTGGCAATTTTATTACGAGTGCTGTTCCTTTAAGTGGTTTTAGTGCTATTGAATGAACCCGCGACCTCTGTTCGATTGTGCATTGAACATTGCACGAGGCACGAGATCAATATGTGTGGGAGCGAGCAAATATGAAGGAAGAGAAAGCCAGTGCTATGGCAGGGATGAACAGGTACCTGGAGGTCATTTAGCAGCTGTCCAATAAACGTCACCCAGTTTTCATTAGTGCGCCGTTGCCGTACTGCTAAAGCTCTGGACGCACAAACCAGCAATGGTATAAGCCTTTTAATAGCACTGATTCTGATTGGTCAGAACAATCTGACAGCCGTCGGTTGGTAAATTAAACCACTTGGGAATAAAACAAAACATAGGAAAACAGTCGAGTTCAACATCGCAGTGGCTTAATAACAGAACTGAGTCAGCTTCACTCACTCACTTTATTTGGTTGAGTTTGGTTAATGTTCGTAAACCATGTTACTCACTTTGGAAAGTTCTGCTCACAAATCTCCTGAAAGGCTTTAATAGTGGTAATAAAAGCTCGGGGTCCTCTGGGGGACATGACAAGCGTCATGAGATCATCAGATTAGTAATGGAGGTTACTCATCATGTGAATTACAGTCAGATTATTGTTCTCTGAGAGGACACAAATCACGCGAATTTAATAACGCTCTTAATGGTTTGGATGTGTCTTTAGTGTAATAAGTACTCTACATTACAAGTTAGAGTGAAGGTCTCACGTTGTGTCTTATCTTCCAAAAACACTCGTCCTTGAAGCCACTTTACATTACCACTCTCTTCTTCATTCTCTGTAATATAAGCTTCTCGCACTGGACTCCTGTCTTCCTGTGATGTCTTCCTCTCATCTCTGACTGCATCTTTTCTTTCTTCTCACTTTTTCTTTTTACTAATTTGCTCATTTTTTTAAGCCTTTCTCTTGACACAAAGAAAGCGTCCTGTTGCGTATTCATGAGTGTTCCTCCGCTTTGCAGAGTGGGATGATGTTACCGCTTCGACTTATCTACACGCTCCTTATTTGCTCCGGCGCTTAAGCCACATTATCGTGAGGAGGTAAACCGACGCCCCTTTAGCTGAGCAGGGTCTCAATTCAGTCCAGTGCCAGGGAAACTATGGCTGGTTGTTTTGAAAAACGAGATGCGATAAACATCTCGGCTTGTTTCCTAGCGGACCTTTTAGCAACGCCTGATACAACAGTCCATAAGGATCTTTTAGGTCAGGACTGTTTCTTTTTCCTTTCTTCCTTTGTCTCGCTTTCTCTTGCTTTCTCTCACTTCTTTCAGACTTCATTACAGGGCTCATTTCCCTGGCGTGTCGTAGCACTGTGTGTCTTATTGCCCCACTTCAAACAACACACATCGCGAACGCTACACACTCATTACGGGATCCTTAAAAGTACTTAGAGATCGATTTCTTTTTTTGTAATCAGCGTAAGTGGATTTTGTTGGATCTTCATCCATTTGTCTTGTCTTTCAAAGATGCACAAAACTTCTTTATCTCGTCTCAGCTGGGAGAATGATTTCACCCGTGGCTGTATTTTGCTGGATATTTTGGCACGGAAGACCATTTTATTTGTACAACTTATCATCCTGTCCTGTTCCGTGTTAAACAGTCCCATAATTGTCCTCTAATACCAATTATACCACAGCGCCATGGAATTCTTGATTCTGATCTGTGAAAAGGTGTAGATTTAATCTTTGCTATAATGGAGTTTTTTTTAACATTATTGGAATGAGTCTCCAGTGTCAGAACTTTGCAACAGTTCAAGGTAAAGCTTATGGGAACGTTTTCCAGACTGAGGAGTTTATGCTTTGTGGTTTTTCAGTCAAGATGACAAGACGTGTGTGTTTTTTTGGCTTATTAACTTCAGGCTGTTTCACATCTTATAACTAGTAATGAGTTGAGGTGGATGGTGGAAGTGGCTTTATTTATGGGCTAACAGGACAGGACTGTTTGTTTTTTTGTTTTTTTTAAATGTGTGAAATACAGACCAGGCAAACAATTTGCCCCTCACAGTCACTTGCACTTAAGACAAAGCGAGCCATGTCTTGCGTGAAACAATCGCGGATTACAGTCCTCAATGCCTGTGGGATAGGATGACCAAAATGGCAACCACAGCTTGAATAGCAGTCAGACTTACGGTCATGACTTCTCCTATTGTACTGTCCAATTTTGACATGGAGTTTTAAAAACATGGACAGCTCTTTGGAAATAAGGCAACTGTAAACAGAATGGACAGGCTGATGCTAATTAAAAGGTGCTCTCTGGGTGACATCTCTGTTATCTAACTCATTTAGACTCAAGACTTGTGATTTTACATGTAACTGTCAATATAATAGATAAGTCTGGACTGTTTTAGTTGCAAACTAAATGCTAAATACCAAGCACAAGATTAGCATTAGCATATGAAATTGCATTAGCATTCCACACAAACTCTAGACGAGTCTAGATGTTATTTTTTAGAACTGCTTTAAGATATCGGATACCAAAAAAAAAAAAAAAACACTCTGAATTATACGTTCTTTCATCAAAGTGCCAAGACAAGGCACATCCCCTGCCAATCCTCATCAAACCTGGATTGCGCGAGTGCCTGAGGTGGAGCTGTGAATTAGGACGGCACAGCAGGGATTTCAATCAACCAGTGTTCACAGGGGAAGTATTAATTCATGCCCTCTGGCTAAAAGTGGGGTTTATGCATATATTTAAAAAAAATAAATTATATAAATGTAAAGCCAGCTTTATAACTTGGATGCTCAGTGAGAGAGAGAGAGAGAGAGAGAGAGAGAGAGAGAGAGAGAGAGAGAGAGAGATCCCTGTTGCCTACAGCAATTAGAGCAGCTAGCCTCCATCTGTGCATGAAATAACACACTCCAGCTCGCAGGAGCTTTCAGCCATCAATCGGCAGCTTGTTATTCTGCATGTGTGTGTGAGTGTGTGTGTGTATGTGTGTGTGTGTGTGTGTGTGCTGGTAGGTATAAGGGATGTAATTTATTCTGTGTTAATTAGAGGGCAATCAAAGTAGGTTATGTACACACACACACACACACACACACACTAAAAGAGATTTAAGTGTGGCTGGTGAAATAACTGGCAACCCGATTGTATACAGGCAGCTTAGAAAGATGGTCACTGATCAGATGTTATAGTGTATCAAGATGGTAAGACCATATGGATAACACATAATAATAATAATAATAATAATAATAATAATAATAATGTGATTTTGGACCACCACATTCCTGTTTAACTTGTAATATTCATTTCTTTTTTGCCAGGCATGATTGTGACACCTCCTCTTGACCCACGGATAGTGCTCTGAAGGGAGTATGCCCCCATTTCACCATGCTGCTGCCGTCCTATTGGCTGCTCCGGCACTCCGTGGTCATGTGCTTGCTTCTACACAGCTTGGTGTTGATGACGCTCTGCTTCCACCACGCAGCCACTTCCTGCTCAAAACATTGCTACTGCTCCGAGAACGAGGGTCCGTCTGGGGGCAAGACCATGCGGTGCAGCAACCTACGCCTCACCGAGATCCCAAATGACATCCCAAATGACACACGGCACCTCTACCTCGACTACAACCAACTGACCAGTGTCCCTGCCAATGCCTTCCAAGATCTTCCTCTGCTGGCTGAACTTGATCTTTCCCACAATGAGCTGGCACTACTTGAGCCTGGAGCTTTCCGGGGCCTGGCTGCCTCGTTGCTATTCCTGGACCTTTCCTCCAACCAGCTGATGACGCTGGATCCTGAAGCTTTTGAAGGCGTGAGGGCTCGATCCAATCTGACTGGCAACCCCTGGCACTGTGACTGTCGGTTACAAACAGCACTTCCACGCCTCGATCTGGAACCTGTGTCTCTCACCGGCATTGTTTGCCAAACATCAGAGCCCGAGGACTCACGTGCCCAAGGTGTGCCCTTTCTGCTGGCCAAAGACTTGGATCTATGTGTGGTGCTTAAAAAGACCACAGATGTGGCCATGCTAGTGACCATGTTTGGTTGGTTCACCATGGTCATCTCCTACCTGGTCTACTACGTCCGGCATAATCAAGAAGATGCCAGGCGCCACCTGGAGTATCTCAAGTCTCTGCCCAGCAGGCAGGGCAAGTCTGAGGAGTCTTCCACCATTAGCACTGTGGTTTGACAGCAGACTGTCACTAAAGGGGGAAGCTTCTCAGGCGAGCAAAGGGCAATAGGCACACTCAGAGTCTAGCTTGGTAGGGGAACCAAAAACTGGATTATCATCTCTAGTAATAACAGGCTTTGTGGACTGCGGCTTTCCAGATCATCAGAAAGTGAAAGTAACCAGCCTTCAAAAACAGACATGGTGACTTAGCAGCCGGAACAATCCTGCTGCAAGTCTTCCATTTCAGACTCGAAGGTAAAGACAACCCCTCCTTGGGAACCTACATGCCAGCATAGCAAGAGAATTGCAGGGGTCATCTAATCTTATCCAGATAAATAATTGATCCAGGACCGGCCAGGCTCCAAGTCTGCAGTGGCTGAGTGGTTTGTCTGCTCGGAATGCTTTTGAAGGAGGATGGGTTTTTACTTTCCTCTGCATTCCTTTAGTTATTTTTGAAAGGATCCCCATTTATTTGCAGGAGCATGTAGCACAAAGAAAGTACCCTCTTCCCTTATGGCATTAACATGAAAAGCTCTGATATTTATCCCTCCAGACTGCATTCAGTTTTATAACAGAGCCATACATAAACAAACACATCAGTCATTTTTAAGATTCTGAATAAATGGTGAAAATCAGTGTGTATATTTTGATAATTTTGTAGTGGAACTAATCATATTGAAACAAAAGTGAAGGACACCAGCTGGTCTGGTATTTTCCAGCTCTTTCAGGAGAAATTACCACATGAGCAAAGCTTTTTTACACTTAATGATGAAATATACAGTACATCGATCACACCGAATAGAGTAATTGATTGTGTTGTTCCCAGTCCTGGTCCTGGAATTTCCCTTAATATTTTAGTGCTTTTCCTCTTCTATCAGAGTTAATCCAACTAATTAAAGCCAAATACTGACACTGTAAGTTTTTATCCAAATTGGACGTCATTTGACGTCCCCTGTTTGTTTGTTCCTGAGTTTGGGTTACTGTCTGTATGGTTTTTCCTTCGGGGTCTCTGGTTTCCTGCCAAATACCAAAACATGCCGATAGGTGGATTGTGTGTGTGTGTGTGTGTGTGTGTGTGTGTGTGTGTGTGTGTGTGTGTGTGTGTGTGTGTGTGTGTGAATGGACTAGCATCTCAACCAGGGTGTATTCCCGCCTCATGCCCAGGCTCCAGACCCACGTCCATCCTGAGAGGATGAAGTTTGTTCCTGAAGGTGAACAAACAAGCGAATCAATGGTCGTCGCCAATCAATATTTCAGCTGTTCGATGTGTGAAGCTTGACAACACAATTTATCTAACAATTTTAAACTGAGCTGCCAAATAATTGAATCATTTGCTAAGGTGCTTTCAGTTTTGTTCAGCTGTCTTGCAGAGTGACTCTTAAACTGATTGATTTCTCCTTGGAAAAAATAGATTTTCTGAAATTCATATGTCCATGCATGACAACAATCATAACTAGATAGTGCAGTTCCTGCAGAAACGGCGAGTGTATTGCGATGCACATCTTCAACTCTGGTCACTTGTTTACACACACACACACACACACACACACACACACTATAATTGTTCACTTATATTTTTATTTGTGTTTGGGGCTTTTGGGGCAATCAGCAGTCAGGAGGGTATTTATGTTTAGGTTTAGGGCAATAGAGGTCACTGGTATATATTTATGTTTGGTGTTGGGGCATTTTGCAGGCAGGGAAGTATTTATATATTGGTTTGGGGCAATTAGAGTTTACATTTTTGGTGCAATTAAGGTGTTGTAATAAAAGTAATAATAATAATAATAATACAATCAGAACAATGTTGCTTGTGCAACACACTAAACAGCATCAACCAACTGGTGCAGAGAGAGCAGGCTGTAAGGTTGTTCAAACTGTGGAAACTACATATTTGCCTGTGTGCCTGTTTCTTCATCCTACCATGACCAGCAGGAACAAGAAGAACTGAGTGCAGGTGATGGTGTTTCACGGATGTGTGAAACAGAAAGGCTCTCTTTTACCTATTGGTGGTTTTCAACAGACAGAGCTGCCTGAATGGAGTACAGTGTGAGAACCCATGCTTTGGGATGGCTGTACACTTTAGCTTTTTATGTGACCAGCACTGCAAACAACAAGACTACTAGCTAACTAAAGTCCAAACATTACTTCAGGGGAAAGTTACATGTATTCAGAGCTGAGTTATGTTATATAACTGAACAGTTATCTTCACATGTGCTGCAAGTCAGATTGTACAAATAACCTCCTCTTACGCTAGCCGTACGATGTGATGTTGCTTCTATCGCTAGCTTGTTGGATTGGTGATTAGGTTACTTAGCTATAGTGTAATTGTGCGACGTGCAGATTTGATGCTAGATGCACAAAAACCTGCACATGTGAATTAACTGGAATCTGCCAAACCCTGTCACAGTTCCACCACTTTCCAAATTCCACCTTGATTCATGTCCTTGACAGTTTTTCTCCCATTGAGGACCAGGGCTGGAAACCAGCGCTACTGACTGCTTTCAAGACATTTCTATAGATTTCTATAAAACATCCAGTACTGTAGGAATTATTTACGTGCTCAATTTCACTGACCTAGATCTTTTTTTTTTAAAACCCACCTCAGTTCCTCAGGACTCCAAAAGCCTATTCAGCTACAACAGGTTTGAGGTTCAGCTTTAACGCTAATCCTCCATAGACTGAAATAGAAGATTTGCACAGAAAAGCCACCACTGAAATGTGCTAATCTCAAAGGCTGTTGCGCATAACATTTGACTCAAGAGGCTTATGGATGAAAATAAAATTGAGAGTCATGCTGTACTGGATGTTTTAATTATGTAGAAGGTGGAAAGGAATCGTCCTGACTTTTGACACTGTGCTCGGACGTTTGCGAGCAGATAAAGATTCAGAGGAATTATCGCATTATTTGCTGATTTTTTTTTTTTTTCAATCAGTAACATAGCTGCAGTTTCCAGAATCGCAAGGAGTATGTTTTGTACTGTTATTAATTATAAAAAAATATGTTTTTTACTTTTTGTGTTGGATTTATTCCATATACAGTAATCAGGATGCACTTTACTTGAAAAAAAAAAAAAAGAGTTTGACACTGTGGTGCTGTTGCTGAGAACGTTTCTATTTTCCAGTGAGAGATTTCCTGCTGAGGAAACTCCACCTGTACTGGCGATTTTCACACTCAAGTCAACCACACACACACACACACACACACACACAGGCCAAGAACTGAACATAAAGCTGCGAATAGCATCCAGGAGACTTGTTAACTCGGTACAAACATAGACCCAGCAAATATCATCCACTGCCATGTGACTAAGTTGATGACAGGAATGAAGGTGTGATAGAAGACAAAAAAAGTTTTAGAGCAGAAACATAGACATTAAATTAAATGACATTCTTTATTAAAACTCCTACATGAGATTATTCCGTGGTGTATATTAGGTGATCAGTGGAAATGGTCATGACACTGGACGCAGGTGTAAATGCTCAGAGAGGTAATAAACACTAGAGGTGAGCATCAGAGCAGCGTCACTGTGCTCACTTAACTCAGTAACTCTAAATGCGGCTCTAAATGTTTGCCTATGTCTGAATGTACTCACATTGTTGCGCATTATTGAGGTTTTGCCCATTATGTTGATTTCAATCTGAGAAGGTCGGGTCATAGAGTTAGTCATCTGATTGCCTGTGGAATCAGTCCACTTTCTCGAGGACGTGTTTCTGCAGCCTAGAGTGCGGTAACCAATGGGTTCTAGGCAGTTCTGCACAAGTGATGCATGTTAAGTGCCATGTGCTAATGCGTTTTAGTTGCAGTCTCCAAGGAGGGACGCTTTTATGGCAAAGTTAACCCCCCAACACACACACACACACACACACACACACACACACACACCCTCACATCCGCTCAGATGAGTCATAGTGCTCTATCTGCACAAAGCAAATTTGAAAATATTTTTTTTTTCAAGGTGCTATTTGTCATTTGTATAGAAGTGTTTTCGATACCTATAATTAATGTAGCTATACATAACTACACAACTACTATATAATGCTATACATAATGACATACTGTAACTAGTGTAACTATACATAAAGCTATATGTATTGCTAAACATAACTATGCTATATCTTTGCAGGACAGGACTGAATGTGAGCTGTGCAAATTATTTATAATTGTTTATATTCCTTAGACATGTCTCTGACAAAGCCTTCCTTTGGCTGCCAGCCATCATGTACTAGAGAGCAAGAACCAGTGAACCAAGACCACGCATCTCTGCCCTTCAGGGTCTCAGTGATGGGGAGATTCCTTCCTTGACAGAGGTCGTTCCCGTGGGAACTGGAAACTCGAGAGGCCGAGGAAAAAAAGAAACATGACCTAGTCTAGTTGCAGAGCTCAAAATAGAACCCACCAGACTGGGTGGTGAAGAAGCTAAGTGCCTGGGTGGCATCAATTAGAGATTGCTTAGGAGAGATAAATGGAAGATGATAAGCCATAATTGGGGAGAAGATTGAATGTTGAATAAGATACAGAATGGTAGAGCAGGCGATGATGATCTCTTTCTCTCTCTGCTTTGTCCTGAATATGAACTGGACTGTGGCTGGGTGAAGAGGCTATTCTTAGACTTGGTGAAATTATGGTGAAGCAGTACATCTGCAGTTTTAATGGGAATGAAGAAGTTATAATCCTCTCAGAAGCTTACTGACTTACAAATAATCCATTAATTAAATGGACATGCAGCTTTTCCTTTGATGGAACGATGAAAGGTCAAGTAAGGGGAATTTAATATCTGGTTATTTTATTTACTAAAGAACAACATCAGTTTATAGCTACATTTAAAGTGATGAAATGTCTGCAGTCTGAGTTATTACTTCCATTATAACAGCTGCAAACAGTCGCTCGCTCACCAGCCTCACTTTTTATTTATTTTAAAAATTTTTTTAACTTAATCTTCAAAGTCCTCAGTCCTGATGTGTTTCCAGCGATGGAAAAGTTACAGCTTTGGCGGTGACACTGGAGACTCCTTCCTTAACATCTCCTTAGAGAACACATTACCGTATTAACGATTACAGAAGTCCCAGTGGATGATCTGTTACTATGGAAACGAGAACATATTAAAACGAGTTGGTTATAGAAACAGGGCTGCTGTTAGAGAAAATGAAGCAACACCTCCTGATTAGTCAGAATCCAGAATTCAGCAGCGCCACGGCATTAAACACGTCACTGACGTTGCAGATACATCACAGATAACCTTGCTTTGTGGCTTTACTTTCATTCCTCCTTCACTGACTTGTTTAAAGTTACCCAAAGCCTTTTAAATAGTCATTTCCTCTTCACCAACGTCCGTTCCAAACCTGTTGCTTTATCGTCTTCTCTCCACAGTGGAACACAAATAGACTCATTTCCTTCCAGTGTTTTATAACATAACCACATTTATAATGTATAATAGAATAGCGTTGTAATGATAACGAGGAAAGCTATTCAATTTCCGTCCTGTCCTTGTGGATTTCATGGATTATAATATGCAAATCAATCACAGTGTGATGAGCTGTAATGTGATGTACAGACCTGGCCTCCGGGTGTATTTCAGACCCTTTTCATAAACTAGAAGCGATCGGAAAGAGAAGCCATAAAGGAGATGACTAAAGGCTTTCATAACCGTGATTATTATCCGGAGACGTGGCTATTTGTGCAGCTCGATTGCAAACACAAATCACTTTTCACATTTTTTCCAGGGGTATACCGCTGCCTTAAAACAGGCTCGTCATGAAACCGTCGTTCGTTTTTACGCATACATACACTTTTTTTTGTTTTTGTCTGTTTTTTTTTATTATTTAATTCCTCTATCCTTCATGACAGTCTTTAAAACTGGATTATACCACTTTGTATTTCTGTGTTAGATACAATACATTGCATAAGTACTCACTCTTCTGATACTTTTACACATTTTGTGGTGAAAAAATAAAGTAAAAAAGCAAAGTAAAAAAAGTAAAAAAGTAAAAAAAAGAAAGAAAGAAAGAAAGAAAGAAAGAAAGAAAGAAAGAAAGAAAGAAATCCCTAAATTAGTTCTGGTGCAACAAGCTGCCGTCGGAGGAAGTCACAAAATTAGCTGAATGGAAACCGAATTTCCTGAAGATCATGGGAAGAAGAAAAGTATT
>CM074956.1:1611341-1625170 GCA_037577455.1 Pangasius macronema
AATTAGTGTTCTGTACTGAATCGTAACCAATCAGGCTTGGGTTCTGAATCCCAGCCAGTCTTTATTTCTGACTGACTACTCATCAGTGCTATATTCTGCCCATTTAGTCTTAACAGTATAGAAATAATACTTAACTGCTACATCATTCATTAAATAACTGTTCATCTTTAGCACATAACACAAAAATCTGTAAAAATTCTTTTTAAGAAAAAAAAAGTTATAAAGTTATACTTATAATATGCAAATTCAAGATCCCAAAACCCTGAAAGCGCAGTTGTGTAAGTCGCTCTGGATTACAGCATGCGCTAAATTCTGTGAATGTAAAGACCTTCAGGATGTTGGTGACGGTCGGCTCGGCACGTAGTATGAGGCCCGGGTTCGGCTGGATGTTGGCATTCTCCGCCGTTTTCAGCTTCGGCGCGTATTCCCTGTCTTCAGCCCTAAAAGAAAAAAATTCAATTAGGCAGTGAATTTAGGTGTGAAAAGGCAGGTGTAGGAAAAAAGAGAGAGAGAGAGAGAGAGAGAGAGAGAGAGAGAGAGAGAGAGAGAGAGAAATTAGTAATGAGCTGATGATGCCATGTACCGTTTAGCAGTGAGGGAGGCCATGTTGGATTCGGTCAGCAAGCAGAGCTTGTGGCACTCCTGAAGCAGCAGACTCAGGCAGTCACAACTACACACACACACACACACACACACACACACACACACACACACACACACACACACACACAATCCAGTGAGACTGGGTATGTTCTGATACTTGGATATACAATACTCTTCACAACACCACAATAATTATTATTACAGATACTTCAAAATATCAAATCTGGAAATCATTTAATATTTATTTAATATATTAATTTTCTATATTTGCGCATTTTTATTGAATCATTGAATTTTCTCGTACTTGCATCTCTGGTCGGCTTTGTCCAGCAGTGGCGTGAGCTTCAGCAGATACTCAAACGCTATGTTCACTTCCTCCGTGAAGTCCTGGAATATGACACGCAAACACAAAGGGTCGTGTGTGTGTGTGCGTGTGTGTGTGTGTGTGTGTGTGTGCGTGTTAGCCTCAAGCAATTTCAGCATCAAAATCTCCGTCTGCGCTGTGATTTATTAAACAAAATATAACATCACCATAACAATCATACCATATTTTATACCCCATGGAGGGTAAACGTTTCCGCACATCACCCTCTAATCTCGTTTCTATAGTAACAGCGCATTCCTTGTGTGTGTTTTTGTACTTGTATTTTCACTTCACCTTCTATTTTATCTTTATATTACTTTTTATAATTTTAAATATGTTAATTAATACTAACACTAATACTAATACTACTACTACTACTACTAATAATAATAATAATAATAATAATAATAATAATAACAACAATAATAATAACAATAATAATAATAATAACAACAATAATAATCACTTGTTTGTGAAACACAGTTTTTAAAATGCCAAATAAGAGAGTTGATCTTGCGTTTGACCAATCGGCAACGTTTACTAGAGCAAGCTCCACCCCTGTAACTCCAGGCCAGGATTTTTTTCTTCATTCTTTTTCTTTTTAATGAACTCTGTAGCAGAAAGTAAAAAGCTTTCTACAGTCTGTGATCAAAGAAATCGGCCCAAGAGTCTCCTAAAAAGGTTCCTGCCAAGCGTTAACAGCAGACTGGCGAGAGTAACGGGTGGCGAGTGTAACGGCTGGCGAGAGTAACGGCTGGCGAGTGTAACGGGTGGCGAGAGTAACGGCTGGCGAGTGTAACGGCTGGCGAGTGTAACGGCTGGCGAGAGTAACGGCTGGCGAGTGTAACGGCTGGCGAGTGTAACGGGTGGCGAGTGTAACGGCTGGCGAGTGTAACGGCTGGCGAGAGTAACGGGTGGCGAGTGTAACGGCTGGCGAGAGTAACGGCTGGCGAGAGTAACGGCTGGCGAGAGTAACGGGTAAGGAGAGTAACGGGTGGCGAGAGTAACGGGTGGCGAGTGTAACGGGTGGTGAGTGTAACGGGTACGGAGAGTAACGGGTGGTGAGAGTAAAGGGTGGCGAGTGTAACGGGTGGCGAGAGTAACGGGTGGCGAGAGTAACGGGTGGCGAGAGTAACGGGTGGTGAGTGTAACGGGTGGCGAGAGTAACGGGTGGCGAGAGTAACGGGTGGCGAGAGTAAAGGGTGGCGAGTGTAACGGGTGGCGAGTGTAACGGGTAAGGAGAGTAACGGGTGGTGAGAGTAACGGGTAGCGAGTGTAACGGGTGGCGAGTGTAACGGGTGGCGAGTGTAACGGGTAAGGAGAGTAACGGGTAAGGAGAGTAACGGGTGGCGAGTGTAACGGGTGGCGAGAGTAACGGGTGGCGAGTGTAACGGGTGGCGAGAGTAACGGGTGGCGAGTGTAACGGGTAAGGAGAGTAACGGGTAAGGAGAGTAACGGGTGGTGAGAGTAACGGGTGGTGAGAGTAACGGGTGATGAGTGTAACAGGTGGTGAGAGTAAAGGGTGGTGAGAGTAACGGATGGTGAGTGTAACAGGTGGTGAGTGTAACAGGTGGTGTTACTCGTACCTTCTCCCCCTGTGGGTACTTCTTTAACCTCAGCAGAACCTGAGGAATCTGTGAACATCATCAGAACCATAACATCAGAACCATAGCTAGGCATGTTCAATATTTTAGTTTCATATATATGTGTGTGTGTGTGTGTGTGTGTAAAGCAGACCTTGAGGAACGTGAACGCGGTCCATTTGAGCTCCTCAGTGCCTTCTGGAGACTCGATGAGCCCGGTGAAGCAAGCTTTCCAGATCTCCAGGACAAACAGCGGCGCTGGAATGCGCTGGAACAGAAAATCCAGGCACAGTTGAAGGTACGAGGTCTGCGACGGAGAGGACGACAGAGACGACTCAACTCTAGCCCTACCTGTATCCTCTTGATCATCATGAGCTGCTCGACCAGCGGCTGTATCTCCCCCGTGAGGTTCATGGTCCCCTCCAGCATGATGAAAGCATGGACCGATGGGAAGGAGGTCTGGACGGGCGGCTCAGACTGGACGCTCAGCATCTGAGGGACACTGAACCAATCGGAGACGTTTCATTACAGGGTTCGGCGTACGGCCGTTTTGGTTTAGTCGCAACACACGAGGCTCGAGCTCTCACCTCTTCACCAGCATCACACACTCCTCCAGCTTGCTCTTCAGCGTCGGATTGGTCACGCTGCCCAGATTCTCCGTGAGTTTGATTAACGCTTGCTCCATGTTGCTCCAGGAAGCTGCATAAATCGGTCAAACTTTGTTCAATTCAAATTTGCACATATTTATTTTGAACGTCTACATTCATTTCTGATTCGAGTTTCCTCCAAATGAATGTAAACACGCACCCTGTTCCTCCAATCGGGCGATGTGCATCAGGGCTCGATTCTTGGCCTGCTGCAGAAGGTTCTCCAGGCGCTCCTGGCAAGCCCGGAGGCTGGTATCGCCCGCCGCCGCCGCGCTAGGCTCTTTAAGCTTCTCGCAGTACCAGGCACAGCCCTGTAGGAGCCAGACGACCGCCCCAAGCAGCGCCCGGCACAGGGCAATACACTCCTCCGCTTTACCGTGGCAGCTACCGGCGGAAAATACAGACAGAGCGATACCTTTACAAGGGCTCACAAAATAACACACTTACTCTTTAAATCCTTTTGATTTCCTTAAAGGTTCTTGTTATATATAGTGTTTCTATAGTAACAGCTCATTCACAGGCTGATATGGTGTTGACGTTTTCTGCGAGGAGACGTTTACTCAACACCGATGGAAGGTAAGCGTTTTCTAAAATAAAAAAGGAGGTGATGCGTGACATCCAGCTCGACGCAGATTCGTACCTGAGACGGTTGGAAAACATGTCCATGATCTCCAGGAGCGACTTGACGCAGAGTTCTCGCGAGAAATCGTCAAACTGAGGATGAAATTAAGACAGTTTCGTTTAATATTTAAAAAAAAAATAAATAAAAATTATATACACTGAAACAAAATATATAGGAATTACACTCATGCAAATATTCTCCTTAAATTCAAGAGTTAACTGATTTTTTATTTTATTTATTTAATTATTTTTTTTAAAATGAAACAGAATTTTGTGTAGAATAAACACCGACCTTGCTGACAGCAGTGAGTACGCTGGAGTAGGACACCATCTACAGGAGAAAAGCAGATTCATCAACCGGCTGTTTCAGGGACAAAACTATGATGCTGATGACGTTTTTGGATATAGTTATTAAATTCTTTACTATTTATGGATTTATTATTATTTATTAATTATCACATTTCCTCCAGGAGCTGCCGTGCTATTTGGGATTTAATCAATTATTTAGATTTATTTATTTATTTATTTATTTATTTTTTAATACTGTCATGTCAGAATACATCACAAAACTTTCCAAAAAAATTCATATTCACTATGGGAAAAATATTTAATTTATTTAATATTATATATATATATATATATATATTTTTTTTTTTTTGTTTGGATCTACCACGATATTTTCTAGTGACCTCAGCTGGTTCTACTTCAGAAATCAGAAACAAATTAGTCACTTAAACATGGACGTTCACGATCCCACGAGCTCCACGTCCGTGTGAGACGCCTAAAAGATCATAAGCACATTTTACTTTAATTAAAAAAATTTATTACATTTTGCTAGTTTTAGTGCAGTAATGTGTGACAACACAGGGGGGGAAAAAACACCGCAAAAATCATCAAAATGCACAGAACTATTTATTTATATTATGCCGATTTCAGGGCAAAAAAAAAACAAAAACAAAAAAGGATAATGAGCGCCACCTGCTGGTTTTAACAGAATCTTAAAGGTTTCCCAGCTTGTACTGTTTCTCTGGAAAACATTTTTTGTATATTTTAAAAACACAAAGTGGCACAACCAAACAACACATTTAGCTATTTTTTTTTTATTACAAAATGCTAAAATAGATATCATTTTAAAGACTTTTGCAGCACTTCTTGTTTTTTTTTTAAGTGTACTTTACACAATGCTGTTTTTCTTTACACTGTAATAAAAGTAAAATGCACTTGTCTTGGTCCAGGACTGCGCCCGCACAAAATAATATAACCTTTATAAACATATATAATCCCGACGCACACCTCTACCCAACCTGCTCCGCTTTTTAACCCCATTTTTAAGAACCGCAGACATTTACCAACCTGGGAACTGATGGCGTACTTCAAATAGGAGAGAATCAGCGGGTTTGGAGACGGACCGATCATCGCCTGCTCCAACAACGCCTCTGGATCGGTGGGGAACAAAAAATAACACCAGTTAGGATGAAAAACATCTACGATCAGAAGCTAAAATCCCGCTGCTTGGTTTCCTGAAGTTTTAGCAGTTTAATGTGACAAAAATAAAGTGCGAAAACATCCTGACAGAGAAAATAAAAAATACTTTATAAAATAAAGATCATTCTACTCTATGTAGGACGCTAGGTAGGCTCTATTATGTTACACCCTATAAAGGACGGAAAGAACGTTGATAGAGAATCACACAACAAGCTCCGGCTCAGTTGCTAATCAAATCCAGGACTATCCGCAACACATAACAAAGGGATTGTTTATTTATATGGATTATTTTGGGCTAAGAGCATTCACAGGGTGAGTGACTGATCGCAAACAAAGCTGTGGGTGCCAATACTTTTGTTTCTGACCAACTTTTGACATGATATATGACAATAATAGATGTTTCTTTCCGGGGCTGAATCTCAAACACTGATCTATTAAGTGCACTATGTAGGGTCTACAACGTTGCTGTGTTATACCCCATGCAGTGAACGCACATAGCGAATAGGAAGCAATAAAGCAAAAAAAAGTCATGTAAAATTGGGTGAAGTGTCATGAATAAGAAAACATTACTATGAGTGAATGAATCTGTGTAATTCGGCAAGAACTGGCAACGAGCTTGCTATTTGAGAAAGGTGCTTGGATCCAGTAGATCGCTGCTCATGGCTAGATTTTGGGGTCCAAGCACTGGAGGAGCTGGAATCCTACTGATCTTACTCAAAGTTTTTATTATTATCATTATTATTATTATTATTAAAAATTGCTGTTAAAAAAACAGCGCTGTTGGCTCTAAGAAAAATAAACTTTGACAAACCGTAACTACTGAAGTGGAGGTAAGACTTCGTTAGTGACTTGTTAAGAGTTATTAATCAACACAATTCTGTGATGGACCAAGCTATGTCCTACACTGTTTTAGCTCCGCCCACATGTCCTGGCTTGGCAATTTCAGGGGGGGAAGTGGAACGTATAATCGAGTCAAATATCAGCAAAAGAAAAACATCCCTGTTGGTAAATATATCGATACAAATTGCCAAGAACTGACCACTAGGTTAATGTTTGCGAAAGGTGCTTGGACCCCGCAGATCGCTGCTTGTGGCACTTGAGGTCTACTCTTTTCACTAGAACTTTTATTATTGTATATTATAAATATATCGCAGGAAGTCAGGAGCCTATCCCAGGGAACTCAGGGCACAAGGCGGGGGACACCCTGGACAGGGCGCCAACCCATCTCAGGGCGCAATCACACACACACACACACACTACAGACAATTTGGAGATGCCAATCAGCCTACAACCCATGTCTTTGGACTCGGGAGGAAGCCCCCAAAGCACAGGGACAACATGCAAAGTCCGCACACAGGGAAGAGGCGGGACTCAAACCCCCAAACCTCGAGGTGCTAGGCAACTGTCATGGCTTGGCTCCTGTGGTGCCTGGGGCAAGAAAGGTAACTAAATACAGCACGGGTACTTAGGAACGCCACGTCTTGCATGGTAGTGGACACAGCAACCAAATGCCGAATCACGGGTAATTTTCCGAACCGAGCCACATCACGTTTCCCCTCAGAGACCTGCGAGATTGGGGTAATCCCACGTGGCTCCTTTGGGGCAGTTCTTCTTGATGTTGACGGCCCATTGGTAGTCGCTCCAGTGCTCCTTCCTGCGGACGTCCTACCGAACGAAGTCCAAGTGGTAGAAGTCAAACGCGTATTTCTTTTGGACTTACCTTTTGTCTCGCCAAGTTGTGATCTCTGACTTTCTCTCATGGAATCAACGTCCCAGAAACTCAGGTATGGCAGAAACTCAGCTCGGCTAGTTAGTGATCTACAAGATGACGAGCGATGGCTACGGCGTTGACGTCAAAGATGAGCAGAGTGTACAGGAAAGGACTAAAGTGCCGCTGCATCGCTCTCTTTAGGTAGAGATGAAGCGAGGGCTGAATCCCACTCGCCACAATGAGCACAGTCAAACGGCATTGTGGGTAATGTAGGAAAAACGTTCACAAAAGTGAAAATAAAGCAACAAAATGGCGATGAAATAAATTTAAAAACTCATTTTAAAATACATCTTAAGGACTGATGTACAATGTTAACTGCCATGTTGATTACTATATAAATATATAAAGTGATAATAATACCAAAACACACCTCATGTTTAAAGTTATGAGTGCTAAAACTTTTACTGATTTTTTTTTTTTTTGAAAAAGTGCCTATAGTTGGTTTCTTTATAAGAGTCTGAAATGCAAACAGTTTGTTTGTTTGTTTATTTATTTAAAATAAATAGCACACATCACCAATTAAATAAACGATCGATCCGTATTGACGTAGGTGCTAAATAATTACAATGATTACCTTCAGCTACAACAAGCAGAAACTGGACTGGTTTTCATTTTTAAACTCATCTTGTTAAACCCGATCAAACCTCATTACCTTTAAAACACATTATTTTTGTTTCCCTGTATTAGCCTGCTAGCGGCTAACGCGGTAAAATGAACACATTTCAGATCAGCACAATAAAACAGTTGTATTTTTATACATATTAGGCTTGTATTATAATATGCATCATACAGAAGATACTTACCTGACCGTACTTTTATTCCTAAATAAGAAAACGTTTAACTGCAAGCTTTTAGTGCCGACAAACGTTATAGTTTTCATCACCCATATTCCACCAAAAGCCCGCCTCCTCGGATATGATTGGTTAGCACGTTGATAAAGGTCTGTAATTATCCAATGACGATAGAGTATCGTCGAACATCCAGTTATATTAGCCAATCCTGGAGTAGAAGGCGGGATTTCTCAGAATACAGGTAGGAATCATACCGATAAGGAATCGTACCGTCCATATTGAGCTGACGCCATTTTGAAAGTAATACCATGTCATTTGATTGGTCAGAATTTGCACCGTGAGGAATCAGTATGCGTAAATGTTATTGGTCAGCTCAACTTGCGCCTCGCCTGATTGGTTACTGTTCATTCAATCCGCTTGTTAGTTTTGTTTACTGATGTTTGTGAGTTTTTAATGTGTGCGCGCGCGCGTGTGTCTGTGTGTGTGTGTGTGATCGAAATTTAAACTAAATTTAAACCAAATTGTCTGAATTAATATAATAAAATAATGAATATAATATAATAATCTTTCCACAATCCAATATATGATCAAATAAATAGCTGTTGCAATGTAAGAGGAACTAAACTGACAATAACATTAAAATGTAGCTATAAATGGATTAAAAAAATATTATGTGCTGTTCTTTTATAAATAACAAGTTGTAAATGTTGGCAAATTACAGTGGTATAAGAGGAATAAAACGCCTGGGGTAGCAAAATAATCAACTTCTGGGTTGTAACAGGAGCTGGACGTCATCATGCACGAGACAGTAAATAATAAAATAGTAAAATTATTAATAAACCGTTAAAAACCATAAATACTATTACTTCCTTGTAGAATAAAGCCAAACTTTACAAATTAAACAAAACTTTATCTTATACATTTTGATCTAAGGGTGTGCAAACTTTTGCACTTGACTGCATAATTGAACATGCATGAAGTGGAAATGACTGTTTCCAAACAGACAAAATGCACTAGTAATGAAACCGCATTACTACTAGAGATTATTATTATTATTATTATTATTATTATTATTATTATTATTATAAGTAAGCTGATATGACAGTGGTAGTAAATTTCTTTGTTCTGAGTTCTTTGTAAAAGAATAATTATGAGGTTGTTTTAGTGTGTAAATAAAATTAATCTATTTTGTCATTGTTCAAAATTTTTATTAAGCTGTCTGAATAAGTTACAGTAATATCAGGGCCTACAGTATTTACAACTGAAAAAGAAAAAGAAAAATATATATGTATAGGTAGAATTTATTCATAAATCAAAACTCTTGCACTGTGATCGAGAGGTCAGTAGTTTCTGGTCGTCTCCATCGTGTCCGTTGTCCTTCTTGTCCCTCTGGACGCCGTTCTGCTTCTCTGTCCTGTCTCTTCCACCTGTCGAGAACGGCAGGATGGTCTTCTTTTTCACAGCGCGGGGTTCATCACGTCCCTGTAAAATACACCATCACTCACACACTTGCCTCGATGCTCAAGAGGATAGAAAATATACCTCAGGAGATATAAAGCACACCTCATCGGAGTGATCGGAAAGGCTCTGATACGGCTGCGACGATTCATTCCTTCTGGACCTGCTGTCGTTTTTCAACTCCTCGTCCTTCCGAAAGGAAAAGAGAAACACAAAATTACAACCGATATATTGGATTATCACCTACTGTGTTGACTTAAAATCAAGAAGTTGACCGTATCACCACTAAAGGATCGATTTCACGGATTGTTTGCGCAATCGTAGTACACTTAAGTTGTGGCTTTCTCTTCATGGAGTGTTACGCTGTAGAGTTTTATTCAGATGTTTATTCAGCAGTTTATTAACAGTATGGTTAAATGTTGTAAAAATGGTTGTATACACCTGTATGTAGTTTCATTTCAAGTTTCATTTCTAACAATTGGGAACTGAACATGAATTTAACCTTTGCCAAAAACATCAATAATAATAATAAGAAGAAGAAGAAGAAGAAGAAGCTTTGTATGATAAGGTTATACCACGGATTACTGGAAACCACGAACCGGGGGATTGATATCGCTTTTGATGACGACTTCTATTCAACACTACAAAATACTAATCTGAGCTAATCTAAAAAGAAAACACTGAATTAGTTTCTAGGTAACCTCTGATAGAGACTTGGATGGGGATTGGCTGGAGTTCTTCGGAGACCCGGAGCCTCTTATTCTCTCGCTCAACCAGGAGAAAGGCACAAACGGGGGACCAGAGGAACGCGAAGAACGGCTTCCTGCTCCGTCAGGCTCCCTGCAACCAAGCAAGCATGTGATCTGAAAAAAATCCACGTGAACGCACGTGCATGTACTCGCAGACGTTCTGTAGGACGTAGATTCCGTACCGGTTTTCTGCGGCGTGTCTTTTGGCTCGCTCCCTCCTGACCTTCCCGTATGTGCGACGCAAAGTGACCCTGTGCGAAGCAACACAATATGTAGTAGATAAATTAGGAACAGCGGTTATAGTGAAATAGTGAACGACCGCGTGGTGTGATGAAGCGGACGCACTGTTACCGCCCCAAAGTTGATTATTTTTCTATAACTCCTGTTTTATTCCTCTTATATTTTTCATAAACGAAAGAACAATATGGTGTAATTTTTTCTGTTTATAGTTACAGAACGTCCACAAAACAAGTTAGTTATCACTTATGCTATAGCAGCTATAAGCAGTCGTTCCTTTGCCAGAAGGAATCCAGAACTCAGAATATCCGTGATATTAATATTCATAAACCTCATTTTCTGTATGTTACTTGACACTGTTTTTGATTTAAAAAAAAATCCTTTGTACTGACCCAAGATCGAGGAAACGCCTCCTGGTCTTCTTGTCCAGCAGGACTGTCGGGCTGCTCGGCTCATCTGATCCAATATCACGGCTGTCATCTGAACACACAGTAACACCATGTCATTAGTGTGTACCACTCCAATGTGTGTTACGAGCTTGCTCAGTGTTAAGAGGCAGGACAGGGTGGATCCACTTTTCAGCTATAGTTAGGCAAAGGCGAACAATCGCAGGGCAAAATGTTTGTCGACCCTTACTGATGAGCTGAACCAAACGATCTGACTTAGGAAAAAGAGTTGGAATTCCCATCACTACATAGGGAATAATCCACAATGACTTCCTCCTTCCTGCTTAAAGACTTTGATGTATGAGCTCAAAAACACATGCACATGCCCATATTTGGACTTTAAGCCACACCCCTATCTGTCTGTTAAATTTCCATGCACAAACTCAAAGCCAACCCTATACTTCAGTCCCCATATACACTAAAACACCTTTGTGTAGAAACCAGGGAACAATTTCTACCAAACATGAGTCAGTTGAGTTCCACTGCTGTTTGCTGTTGCACTTCCCCTTGATTTCCGCCATTTTATGTTCATGTTTGTCGGATGCCCTATTTTAAATCCACGAGACCGAGTCAGTTGACTTCAGAAACATCTTAGCCAGGCGTGTTTGGGTTAAAAAGTTGGTGAACACATCTGTCTAGAAGTGTAATCATGAACGCAATACAAGTTTGACTCAAAATGTTCTGGTCGACAAGGAGGACACTTACCGTCTACGGTACAAAGACGGACATGTGTACCCGAAGCTTACTACTCAGCAAGATAGCTAGTTAGAAGGTCCAAGTTAACTTAACCATACAAATGGCCAAGCATAGCAATTTACCAAAATTATTCTTAATGCCAAAAGTTTAAATGGGTTTCATGGCATGTAGAAGATGTGCACTTTAATGTATGTTAGAATGGTAAATACTGTATTGGGAGCATTAGGCCTGGGAAGTTAACCTTGCTTATTCAAAATGTCTACCTTCACTCTGAGAATATTCCCTCTGGCGCAGGGGAGAATGATTCTCCTCATGTAGCTGGACTTGGTCTTTCTCATGCACATGGGTTTCGTCCTTCTGGAGGTGGTCCTTCTTGTGCAGGTGGGTTTGGTCCTTCTGGAGATGGTCTTTCTCACTCACATGGGTTTTGTTCTTCTGGAGGTGGTCCCTCTGGTCCAGGTGGGTTTGGTCCTTCTGGAGATGGTCTTTCTCATGCACATGGGTTTTATCCTTCTTTTGATGGTCCCTCTGGTGCAGGTGGGTTTGGTCCTTCTGGTGATGGTCACTCTGGTGCAGGTCAGTGTAGTCCCTCTGGTCCAGGTGGATGTGGTCCCGTTGGTGCAGTTGGATGTGGTCACCCTGTAGCAGGTGGGTGTGTTCCCTCTGGTGCAGGTGTGTGTGGTCCTCCTGGTGCAATGGGAGATGGTCACCCTGGTGCAGGTCAGTGTGGTCCTCCTGGCACAGCTGGGGATGGTCCCTGTGCTGTAGGCGGGAGCTCTCTTTGTGGTCCAGATTCAGATGATCCCCCAGTTGGGGACTGTCCTCCAGGTGCTGCTGGAGATGGTCCCTGTGGCCAATATGGGCGTGGTCCTCCTGGCGCTGCTGGAAATGGTTCCCCTTGAGCAGGTGGGTTGGAGAGGAGGGATTCAGCAAGCATGCACTCCTTCGTCTTTGTTCTTTCTTTTCGCTCTCAGCTGGCTCAAAGGTGAAGGCTCGGTCCTTCCTTGCAGGAGAGGAGGAGGGATGGAGGTCAGAGAAGGGGGAGGGGCAGAGTAGGGACACATGGAGAGGAGAACAGGAGCCAGACAACAGGCCACTGTAGCTCTGGTGCACATAAATACTGTTTTAGAAACAATCAGTGTGAGTTTTGTGATAACAAACAATTGTTTGAATTTGATAAAAAACAAGGTGTGTGTGTCCTTTCCATCAAGACTGTCTTCTCCCTCTGTCGAGCTCAGACTGTCTCGGAGACGGGACCTGGAGGGGCGGTGCCTCCTGGTTTTGATAGACAGCTGAGCTTTAGCTTTCTGTAGGCTGCTGTCCAGTCGCTCAGTCTCAGGCACTGCATCTGTCAAATCTTACAGAAAGTTAATGTTTTTTTTTTTTTAAATGATTAGAATTATTACTGTAATGCATGACCTGAATATGTTCAGGCATCACAAACATACATACATGCCTTAGCGGCCGTAAAACAGTGATGTCGTAAAGCAGGGCGGGAGCTCTATTAAGCTGTCAGCAGCCACAGATTACCAAAGTGAATGATGTAATGATATTCCTCTCTCTCTCACACACACACACACAAAGAAAGAAGAAATTGTGGCTGAGAGATGCTTTAGTGAGGTCTGGGGAATGTGAAGACACTACATCTGCCCTCTAGCCAAGCTCATAAAGCATCAGACCTGTTCCTGGATAATTCGAGTCTTATTATTTTTCAGCCTCCAGCAACCATAAGTCTTCTTCAAAAGGTACTTATTATACAAGAGTGCATTCTTTAACACTGTGAATGTTATGATGTGATGGCGTAAGTAATATGTTAATCATGCCTCATTATGTTTGTTTAATAGATCCTTCAGTGGAGATCTCATTAAATATTTGATCTTGTAAAATTGGACCTTTAATTCCAGAACTGAAATGAGATCAATTTACGAGATCCACAACTCTGAAGCGACAAGCCGGTGCCCCGTGTGAGGAACAGCACAGGACAAAATGCTTTAACACACAGTACTGTGCAAACAGCTTAGGCTCCTAATGTTTTACAGTCATTTTTTTTTTTTGATGATTATTTGATGACTTGTACATTATTGCCTCAGTAAAAAAAAAACAACAACAACCGAAATGTCATTTTACAGATAAAATGTTTGTATGTTGGTAAAGAAAGTAATATATTATACAGTAGACCACTTCTCAGACAAAAAAAAAAGAAATTGTATGAAGTGTAGAAAAATCCTTTGCAGTCAATGACTGCCTGAAGTCTGGAGCCCATGTTCTCAACACTCAAATTCTGAGTTGCTTTGCCAGGCCTCACTGCAGCCACCTTCAGTTGCTGCTTGTTTGTGGGTCTTTCTGCCTTCAGTCTGGTCTTCAGTAAGTGAAAAGCA
>CM074956.1:1625270-1655364 GCA_037577455.1 Pangasius macronema
TATTTCAAATCCATTGTGGTGGTGTATAAAGGCAATACACACACGCACACACATTTGTGAATAACTGGCAACTATAATTTGATAACAGTTTTGTGTGTGTGTGTGTGTGTGTGTGTGCCTGTGTGTGTGTATGATAAAATGGTATATGCATGCTAAAAGGAAGCTACAACTCAGGATGACACCAAGCCCAGACACTGAAATCAATATGTAGAAACTGCTTTCTGTCAAACTCAATGAGACCTCTGAGTGGATAAAGAGTTTAGGGTTGGTAGTAGTGTAGCAGAGAAAACAATAAATGATGATAACAATAAAGATGTTAGCAACCTTTACAAACGTTCAACTCACCAATATGAATAGAGACTATGAAATAAATGAACAAAAATCAATTAAGGAAATTAGCCACAGCTACGGACAACAAGCCGAAAATGTACAGCATCGATTAAAACAGTGAAAGAAAAAAAACTATGGGAAGGTACTAAAGAGAGCAGTGCAGGAAGAGGAGAACACGTGTATGGGATCCTGTTTCATGGTCGTATCAGGGCTTTGCGTTTGCTGATCCACTCTCAGGCCGTAACGCACCGAGTGTGTGTCAATTAAAGGCTGGGATGGTGCACTAATGGAGGAGGGGGAAGGGAAGGGAAGAGAGAGAAGAGGTCACTCACCAAACACATCTTCTTCCGTCTCGGCCAGTGGGGTGGAGGACATGGCGACGTTATCTGCAGGCCAAAAAAGAAAAAAAAACCCGAAGGCATTTTACACAGGACCAAATACAGTGCATGCAAATCCAGTTTACTCTCAATTTCCTGATTTATTTCTACAGCAGATCCTTTATTATTTGAATTTGTTATATTTATTTATTTTAATGGTCCTAATCATATTATGTACTATACCTGACATTTTAAGTAAATTTACATTTTTATAAATTTCTGTTATTTTTAAAAAAAAAAAATTTTTCAATGAAAAGGAGATATTTAATAAAATATAACAATGAAAAAAAGAACATTTTTCAGATCAACATAAAATATTACGTAGTTAAAAATACTTTGATTAGCGTTATCTAAAAATATAATTTTCATAAAACTGTATGATTTAAACTGATCATAACCAGTAAATATTTTTTTCTCTACTTCTTGCTGAATCATCGTAAGAGTCCTCTCTGAATAATCTTAATAATATCTAAAAAAAATATCATTAAATAAATCTAAAGTTTATTTGATTTAAATGATTGAATGATTAACAGTTCATTAAATAATGACGTACAAAATATTGTGGAGAATTTACTGCATTTTAGCACATTTATAACTTACGCTTTATAACAATAAAATGTTATTTTTAAAATTGTTTCAAATAATATATACAACATGTACTTTAAAACTATTATATATGTACGTATTAATTATAGAATGATTTTGTTATAATTATTTAAATAAATATCACTTATGTCCTTCTGTCCACCTTATCTGTTCTCTCAAACACACACACACACTCAGTGTCGACCAGTTGGTCAGATCCAGAGAGGTTGGCACACACACACACACACACACACACACACACACACACACACACACACTGTGGTTGGGTGAAGAGGCCAGCAGAGTCCTTGTGCCATCTGGTACCTTCCAAATATATAAGAGTAATGAACAGTGTAATAAAACATCAAATACTGCAGAAATATATAAAGGAAAACAACTCACAGACCAAATGCACATCAAATCCTAAATTCCTGACCAGGTCTCACAGTACCTTTAATCAACCATTCAATAAATATTAATCTTCAGTAAGTTTTCATTCACAATTTTGCTGTCGTTTTATCTTTGATTGCTTTTTGACAGATATAAGCTAACGTTCTGTTGATTTACTTGCTTATGTCCCTGCTTAGCGCTGTAGAGTTTTTATTGCACCTAGTGGTCAACATTCAGAACTGCAGCCAGCACTAATAGAGACCCACTGGGGCAGGCATCGTGCTGCTCCATGCTCAGGGGACAAAACCGTTATCGACAGGGTTGCCAGGTTAACGGTATTTACACCAAATTGGGCAAGTTACTAGTGGCAAAATACTTGTTTTATAGCAAATAATCAGGAATAAATCCAAAAAAAAAAAGTCTACATAAAAGGTGAAATGTGAGTGCAGCCAGCCAGTGAGTCTATGACATACAGAACCATTTTAAAGATTGAGAGAAGAAAAGGGGATAAGGTACGTACACCAGAAATACAGTATGTCTAAAATATTTGTTTCCCATGCAAAGTCTGAGAAAAAGGAGAAAAATTATGTCTCCCTTTTCCAAAGGCAGATTGTTTCTGGTCTTTATTGTGGTTTTTGAGATGTATCTGGGATGACAATGTTGCTGAATTGTGTAAACCCTGGTTAATGATAGTACTCAACAATAGAATGTCTAGAACCGCTCAAAGTGTTCTCCTAAGCATAAGTCATGTGTGATAGCCTCTCGACTGAGGGTATGTCGTTATTAATATCGTCCTGCAACACCAAAATCCGTGGTCAGTAGTTGCTACTGACTCAAACTATCTCAATCCCTAATGGTTATCTCATCCTTATCCTCATATTATCTCATACTCATTATCTCTATTAACAATCTAGTATGTCTCGTAGCATCCTGTTCTATAGTCAATATATTCAGGTCATGGTATCTCATAATATATTTAATCAAAATAGTGTCTAAGAGGATGTTCATTAAACGTTCTTTAACTGTATTGATTATTGTCTTGTATCTTCATCTCCAGCATTTTCAACACAAATCCATTGTACTTCAGTTTATCTCATAGCCTTGTAGCGTCTTAATTTCAAGACCATTATAACTCACATTATCTCCTGGTCTTATATTGTCTTTATGAACACCCACTGTATCTCAGACTGTATCTCATCTTAAGGCCTAGTACTATCTAATTTAAAGCCCACCATATCTCAGATTATCTCATGGTCTCTTAGTACCTTAATGTAAAGATCATTGTACCTCTGATTGTCTCATGGTCTCATAGTATCTTAATTTAATGATCATTGTATTTCTGATTATCTCATGCTCTAATAGTATTTTCGTTTAAAGCCCACTGTGTCTCAGATTATCTCATGCTCTCATAATATGTTCATATAAATTCATTGTATCTCAGATTATTTCAAGCTCTCACAGTATCTTCATANAAGATCATTGTACCTCAGATTATCTCATGCTCTCATAGTATCTTCATTTAAAGTTCATTGTATCTCAGATTATCTCATACTCTCATAGTATCTTCATTTAAAGCTCATGATCTCATGGTCTTATATATATATTTTTATTAAAAGCCCACTGTATCTCAGATTATCTCATGGACTCATAGGATCTTTATTTAAAGATCAAAGTTATTTACAATGAATTAGTCAATATCTTAAGTAAATATCTTACAGAATTGTCTGAATAATTTCTGTATATTTCTGTAAAACTTTAGAAGTTCAACATCTTTTTTTTTTTTTTTTTTTGATGGAATAAAGACAGAGAGAGTTATCAGAACATTAGCTGGTAACGTTACCAAAAATAGCGTTGCTGCATAGGGTTATATTTTTATGAAGACGTTTGTGGTAACATTCCTAACATATCAAAATGTTCCAACAATTCTGACGAAACATTTTTAACGATTATTACGTTACGTACATTAAGTACAAATGTTTGAAGTGTAACGCTCAGACAACGTTCGGCTAACCTAAACATTTAGCCGGGTTCTCAGCAGTCGACGACAGCCCCTCCCCCCATAGCCAAGAGCGAGTTCATCAAGAAGTCTGTGGGGGTTAAAAATTCATGAAATTCAGGATGTACTCACACACACACACACACACACACACACACACACACACACACATTTGGGGACACATTTTAGAAAATTTTATTACATGCAGTGTTTCTCTGTCAAGGGACTCACCTCAATTTGTATTACAATAAGCCCTCCATAATGCATCAGTGCACCTCTGATATGAAGCTAATGGCCATAAAACCACACACACACACACACACACACACACATCTATACAGCATCCCTGCTAAGTAGCTGACAAGCCGGGAAAATGCTATAGCAAACAAATCAATATGGAGATGGGCAAAGATAAAACTGACTTCTGCATTGGTCAGCAAATCTGTTCCTGCTCTGACTGAGCAAAAAAAAAAAAAAAAAAACAACGAACAAGACAAGGGCCAAATAACACAAGTGACACCGCAAGTCCTTGCATACGACATGCATTTATAAACGTGATCATTTTCTATAACAGCGGTATTGATCGTTCTAATACGTTATCGTTTCTATAGTAACAGCTCATTCATGGGGACAGGAACCAACTTGTTTCGTGGACACCCGAAACAGTAAATGTAACTATAAATGGACAAAAAGTATGGCGTGTCATTCTTTAATAAATGAAAAAGTTGTAATTATTGTGAATTTGCTGTGTTATAAGAGGAATAAACCTTCTGTTATAGGAAAATAATCAACTTCGGTGTGGTAACAGTGACTCCGCTTCAGCCCACCGCCCCACTGTTGATTAGTTTCCTTACAAGAACACAATTATTGTGTTTTATTCCATAGAGTGTTATCTCTAAAACATATATCTCCAACCTGGAGATAACAACGCAATAAACAAGAACAAGATTTCACAGCAAAGACATAATAAACCAGCAATCAAGAACAATATTTAACATTTCTAAATGAATCGTAGCAATATATAACTACATTTATATGAACGGCTCGAAAAAGACAACACAACACACACACAAACAAAACGAAACACGACAAAAATGAACGTTTCAAGCGAAAGCTACAAGTGCAATATTCAGTGGCTCTGAAACAATACGACAATCATTTAACTAGAGTTCAAAAGGTACAAAACAAGGTTCTATAATTGTGTTTACCAAATCAAGAGTTTGTGTTGCTTTCTTAGATTGTGTAGATCTTTTTTTTTCCCCTCAAACAAATGAAACCCTTTAAAAATCTTTTTTAAAAATACCTTTAGAGAGACATAGATAAGAGCTTTCATGTAGTTGCCTTTTGCTGAACTGAAGGAGCAACAAAATCATATATTTTTCATTGAAGCAAATGGAAGAAAGCGAGAGAGAGAGAGAGAGAGAGAGAGAGAGAGAGAGAGAGAGAGAATGACCGAAGTGAGGGAACCCACCTCTGGTTAGAAGCGCTGTCCCACAGAGTTCCTCATATGCCTGACATGCTGATTAGATCTCAAACTGATTCATTAATTTACAATCACACACACACACACACACACACACACACGTGTACAGACACACACTCTCGGAGACAAGAGGAGCATCAGGGTTCAGGACAACAGCTCTGTTCACACCCAAAGCCTGTGATGAAATGATGTGGGGGAGAGAGAGAGAGAGAGAGAGAGAGAGAGAGAGAGAGAGAGAGAGAGAGGATGGAGGAGGGGTAACATAATGTATGTCCATGAATCAGTCCATCCTCTATTTCCACTTAAAGACTAGCTCACTGATGGGAATTTCTGCTCTTTTTTTCTACACTTGGCTCAGATCATCACTACGAGTCGATTCTTTCGGCTCCCAAATGGCTCCTTGCTATTTTTTTTTTAAATAATCTGTTTAAATAAATGAAAAAGAAAAAAAACAAAAACAGCAAGGTGGTACGTAATCCTGAATACTGCCTGCTGATGACTTTTCCCCGAGTCACAGGATCTTCGTTTCTTTTTCAGACATATCTGTGAGGCAGCTTCCAGCGTTCACCTGAACGGGCTGACTCAATGAGTCGACTCGTTCGCGAATAACACTTTGCAGCCAAAGGGAGGAAATGTTTCAAATGCACTAGCTTTATTATAATCATAATATAACCTTAAAGCATTTACAATCAATTTAATAGGAACACCTGCCTGAACACCTGCACATCCATGCAGTTATCTAATCGGCCAATCGTGTGGCAGCAGCACAATTGTATAAAATTATGCAGATCCAGGTCATGAGTTTCAGATAATGTTCACATCAGACATCAGAATGGAGGGGGAAAATGTGATCTCAGTGATTTTGACCATGGTATGGTGTGGCTCACGTGTACGAGTTCAGAAGTTATCAGTTGACGTGTAAATACAGGTGTCATGTTAATACATTTTATTAGCACTCACCTTGCAATTACAATATTTTCAAAAGGCAGCAATGGGGGTTGGTGCCAGACAGGCTGATGTGAGTATTTCAGAAACTGTTGATCTCCTGGGATTTTCAGAATGGTGCGAAAGACAAAAAACATCTAGTAAGCGGGGGTTCTGTGGGCAGAAGATGAGAGAGGTCAGAGGAGAACGACCAGACCGCCTTTGAGCTGACTGGAAGGCTACGGTAACTCAGAATAACCACTCTTTACAGCCGTGCTGAGCAGAAAAGCATCTCAGAATGTGCAGCACATCGAAGAAGGCCACACTGAGTTCCACAGAAATGAGAAAGGTGAGACGTGTGTCTGAATCTCATCACCCTGAGTCAGGCAGGATGAGAGTTCGACTCGTCTGCTGCTTCTCATGATGCCTGTGGTGTATGGTGAGGTAGAAACGGAATAAATCGGAATAAATGAAGTGCTGATACAGCACACGCACAATGATATAACGATGCAGTAAAAACCTCTACATAGAATTAAATCGCTTTTATAACAGCAACTATGCAACGTTGAATCGTGTTTTGCTAATCAGCATGTAGAGTATGATTTTTTTTTTAAATAATTTATGTGATAGATAGACTGTAGACAAACACAAATGAATTTAAAGATGTATTAGGTACCATTAGTCTTTTTTTTAAGATTAGGTCTCTAAAGGCTAGGTGGATTTGACGTTTGAAATGAATGATTCCCGCCCAATTGCACGAAGCTCCGCCCCCATGATCTAAGGCAGCCCCTATAGTGTATATATAAAAAAAAACATAAACAAACATTCCGGACCGGAAGTCAGTTTTCTAAACGGGTTTTCTCAGCGACTTAATACACTCTCGCTAAGGCCAGGGCTTTAATTCATTGNGTTCTATATATCCTCCATGGTTATTTGTACAAGTATGGAATTATTAAAAATGCTATTGCACCTTTAAGACAGATTATACGCAAAGAGTCGTTTGGGAGCCGAAAGAGTCGACTCTTCGTGATGAACCGAGACTTGAATCATTGGAAATATTCGGAATTCCCAGCAAGAAAAAGTACTAATTTTGTGATAAAACTGTTTTTAATTTGTAAAAAAAAATAACGGTAAAAATCGATAAAGTGGTCGCTCTTAGTTTTAAAAAACGGCCATGCTGCGTGGCCCCGCCTCCTCTCCACTCTGATTGGTTAACTCGTCCTGGCGGGAGGAAGCGCTGCGTTTGGTTTGAAATTTTAAAAGAGCTTGAGCTCGCGCTGGAGCAGTTACCCGGCGTTCGGTTTGAGGAAGGGCCAATAAACAGCAGTAAAACTAGTTCAAATAGGTCCATCTGTTTTTGGTTTGTTTTTAGGTGTAATTTAGCAGAAGGAACTTTGTAGGTTCTGGACTGGCAGGTTAGCGTTTCAATTGTTTAATAATTAAGGAATAATTCGACGTTAAAAGGCAGCTCTGACCCTCCAATACAATGGCTGCGACGGAAGGACCTCTGAAGGTAAAAACCGTTAGTTACAGTTTCGATAGCAATGTCATGCTAGTTTTATTGGGAATTAGAGTCTTTTTTTTTTTTTTTTTTTAGGTAAAAAGCAAATTTATTTAAATTCTAGTCTACCTCACACGAGTGGTGTGTGTGTGTGTGTGTGTGTGTACTGACTAGCAGAAATCCCTGTGTAACTGAATGAAATGCACTTAGCATCAATACAAACCAATTTAAATGAAATAAACTTGGCATAAAATGACTTTCCTTTGCTAGTTTCTATGGTAAGTTCAGTAATCAACTCCTCTCTCTCAACTGGCTTGCTTGATGAAGTGTTAACTTAATAAGCCAAATAACTGTTTTTTTTTAAAGATTGTGGTCATGATTAATTCACTAAAATCAGCTAAAACTTTGGGTCATTTAGATGGAAACTAATGTTGGGACTTGAATGCAAATGCCATTTTAAGTCCTAAATCTTGTAGACTAGTGCTGCAGATGTGGGTCAGGGCTGAACGGATGTATCATTTGTTAACCATTATCACAAAATCGTTGCCGCCGTACACCATCGTTACTGATGTGTGTCTTATCTCAATCTTCTCCTCAGGCTTTGTTTGAGAACAAGGCCCTGAGCAAGACGAAGAAGGATGAGAAGCGTCTCTCCGTGGAGCGCATCTACCAGAAGAAGACGCAGCTGGAGCACATCCTGCTCCGGCCAGACACCTACATCGGCTCTGTGGAGCCCGTCACGCAGGTGCGTAGCCTCTCTCTCTCTCTCTCTCTCTCTCTCTCTCTCATACACACCTGCCTCCAGGAGGATCTCCATACATAACCAGGGCAATCAATTACACTCAGTAAACATTCATTAGATGGTGTACACCTGAACATCCTGTTTTCTTGTCGTTTTCCAGCAAATGTGGGTGTTCGACGAAGTGGTAGGGATGAACTGCAGGGACGTCACCTTTGTCCCCGGCCTCTACAAGATCTTCGACGAGATCCTGGGTGCGTCTGCGTGAACCTCCATTACCGTATTCTTCGGGTTCCTCTGCAACCGAGTTCTTTGCCGAAGTCCTAAGTGATATAATATGATTAATGCTGTATATTAATATATATATAACCCAAGGGGTTAGTGATATTTTGCCAGATGGGTTTGGGAGAATACCGTAATTCCTGGTGTAGCACATCTACTGTAAAGGCACTCTGGCCCATTATGATTGTGCTCATTAAAATAATAATAATAACAACTTCCTGTAAGTAACTTTTTGTTACATAATCTGCTACACACACACACACACAAAAAAAAAAAATCAGGGCACGCTGTACTCCAGAAAGTACAGAAATTAGAAAGTGGCTTGTTTGATATTGTGATAGTTATTCGACCTTTTCATTTTCACAGTCAACGCTGCAGATAACAAGCAGAGGGACGGCAGCATGAACTGCATCAAGATCACTGTTGACCCGTGAGTGTCGTAATCCTCATCTTCACACGTGTACGGGTTAATAAATAAAATACCGGAGCAGCGATAGACGTGTTTCCAGCAGAAGAATAAATAAAAACACGGCTATTTGTATGATTTATGTATTTCCAAACTGTTTCTCTCCAACACCAGAGAGAACAACACCATCAGCGTCTGGAACAATGGGAAGGGCATTCCAGTGGTGGAGCACAAGGTGGAGAAGGTGTACGTGCCGGCGCTCATCTTCGGCCAGCTCCTCACCTCAAGCAACTACGACGACGACCAGAAGAAGGTCACGGGTACGGCACCGGTACTATCTGATAACGGTCACGCCTCGGAGCTGTGAGACATGCTCAATACCTTTTGTGTGTGTGTGTGTGTGTGTCACTAGGTGGTCGTAATGGATACGGCGCCAAGCTGTGCAACATCTTCAGCACCAAGTTCACCGTGGAGACGGCATGCAGGGAGTCCAAGCAGTGCTTCAAACAGGTCAGAAGCTCTGGGGTTTATTTAAATACAACTGCAAACTAATAAAAAAGTGTGTATTTGATAAATAGATGCAATTCGACAAATTGCTGAGGTGTAAGAGGAATAAAACACCTCGGGTTTGCACCGGTCCACATCACACCACCCTGTCTTGGGTTTTATTTTGTTGTTGTGGTTATTAAACACAGAACTGTTGGCCTTAAAGGTGTGGTTTGAGATGTTCTTGGTCTGTAAACACATTTGAATAAAGTCAAACACGGTATGAAGCCCTGGAGTTCTGCTGTTTATGCAGTAACCGGTTTGAAATGTTGTGATCTGCAGACGTGGTACGACAACATGGGGCGCGCAGGCGAGGCCAAAATCAAGCCCTTCAGCGGCGACGACTACACCTGCATCTCCTTCCAGCCGGATCTGTCCAAGTTCAAGATGGAGACTCTGGACCGCGACACAGTGGCGCTGCTGACGAGGCGTGCGTACGACATCGCTGGCTCCACCAAAGGTGTCAAGGTGTACCTCAACGGCACCAAGCTGCCCGTAAGTGCTCCTCCTCCTCTCATGCTCATGCTCCTCTCCTGTTCTACCCCTCATGCTCCTCCCCTGTTCTTCCTCTCATGCTCCACCCTGTTCTTCCTCTCCTGCTCCTCCCCCGTTCTTCCTCTCCTGCTCCTCTACTGTTCTTCCTCTCCTGCTCCTCTCCTGTTCTTCCTCTCATGCTCATCCCCTGTTCTTCCGCTCATGCTCCTCTCATGCTCTTCCTGCTCATGCTCCTCTCCTGCTCTTCCTGCTCATGCTTCTCTCATGCTCATGCTCCTCTCATGCTCTTCCTGCTCATGCTTCTCTCCTGCTCATGCTCCTTTCCTGTTCTTCCTGCTCATGCTCATGCTCCTCCTCTCCTGCTTGCTGTTGTGCATTCTGAAATAGCTTTGACCAGTTTCCTGAGACTTGACATTAATCTTCCGTTATAATCGTGTGTTTCAGGTGAGCGGGTTCCGCAGCTATGTGGACCTGTATGTGAAGGACCGAACGGACGAGACGGGTTCTCCTCTCACCGTAGTGCACGAGATGGTGAACCCGCGCTGGGAGATCTGTCTCACCATGAGCGAGAAGGGCTTCCAGCAGGTCAGCTTCGTCAACAGCATCGCCACCACCAAGGTACACGCACCTTCTGCAGCATGCGGCTTCCACGAAAGTCTGAAAAACCAGAAAGGGTTATTAATGTTAGCTTTTAATATCAGACAACTAACTAGCCTTGTTAAAACTGTGTGTGTGTGTGTTTTAGGGTGGCAGACACACAGACTACGTGGCCGACCAGATCGTGTCCAAGATGATCGAGGTGGTGAAGAAGAAGAACAAAGGCGGCGTGGCAGTCAAGCCCTTCCAGGTAACGTGAGACACTCGGCGTTCAAATCGACTGCCATTTTAACCATCGCACCAAGTGACGTGTTTCAGAAACACTGAGCTTTACGTGTGTGTGTGTGTGTGTGTGTGTGTGTGTGTGTGTGTGTGTGTGTTTCAGGTGAAGAACCACATGTGGCTGTTTGTGAACTGCCTGATCGAAAACCCCAGCTTCGACTCGCAGACCAAAGAGAACATGACGCTCCAGCAGAAGAGCTTCGGCTCCACCTGTACACTCGGCGACAAGTTCATCAAACAGGTCTCTCTCTCTCACACACAGGCTCACACACACACACACACACACTATTTTGAATTAGAGCCCATCCTGGTTTTAATGCTTATAGGACGGATGAGTCATTGTTGTTTCCTGTGTGGAAAAAACCTCAGAATAATTAAACTACAAGCAGAATCCTTATAAGAATCTGAATCCAGAGCATTTAATGAGAGCAATAAAGCAAAAACAAGGCTGTAATTTCTGACATCACTAGACCCAGAATTCTGTAGGAATAAATGTTTTTTGTTTTCTCGTGTTTTCTCCGCTGTCAGGCAAACAGCTGCGGCATCGTGGAGAGCGTGATGAACTGGGTGAAGTTTAAAGCTCAGACTCAGCTCAACAAGAAGTGCTCAGCTGTCAAACACACCAAGATCAAGGGCGTGCCCAAACTGGACGACGCCAACGACGCAGGTACGAGCGCCATCTCGGAGTGGAGTTCATTACAGCCGGGCGATAAGACGATGTGATATCAGTATCGCGATAAAATACGCCACAGTACTTTTCTGAGCAAGCATGACCTGCTGCATTGGAAACGATACGCTGGACAATAAACTCACTCTACCTTTTAACGCACTGAGCTAGCAAACTAGCTTACAGTAAGTTCCAGGACACAGGACTGGGAGATTTTACTTCCCCTGGGAGCTAGCTAGCGCATTTATGTTCTTTTACTCATCCCTGTGTAGAAGTAAATATAACTGCTGCTAATGTGTGTGTCAAAGTTTGACTCGAAATTGTTATAAGCTGTAGTGTGTGTGTGTGTGTGTGTTTAGGTGGTAAGAACTCATCCGGCTGCACTCTGATCCTCACCGAGGGAGATTCGGCCAAGACTCTGGCCGTGTCCGGACTCGGTGTGGTGGGCCGTGATCGCTACGGCGTTTTCCCCTTGCGTGGGAAAATGCTCAACGTGCGGGAGGCCTCACACAAACAGGTGCGAACACACACACACACACACACACACACACAGTTGTGCTGGTTCAAACCTCTACAACTACATACATGAAATAAACTTTCATTGTAAGTGATTGTGTTTGTGCGTTCAGTTGCACGATGATTGTGTGTGTGTGTTGCAGATCATGGAGAACGCCGAGATCAATAACATCATCAAGATCCTGGGTCTGCAGTACCGGAAGAACTACAGTGACCCCGAGTCGCTGAAGACGCTGCGCTACGGCAGGCTCATGATCATGACGGATCAGGTCGGCCCCCGGCGCTAATTCACGTGTGGGTCTGAGCGTAAGGTTCTGATGTCCGTATTAACGTGTGCTGTTTCACGTGCTTCAGGATCAGGACGGCTCCCACATCAAAGGGCTTCTCATCAACTTCATCCACCACAACTGGCCCTCGCTGCTGCACCACAACTTCCTCGAAGAGTTCATCACTCCCATCATCAAGGTGTGTGTGTGTGTGTGTGTGTGTGTGTGTGTGTGTGTTATATTAATGTTCACATGCTTTAGGAACCTGTATCTAAATACTACAGTTAAACAGTACTAAGCGTGCTGAAAAGCATGTTCAGTGTGAGCAGATTGTGAGTAAGGGGTCCTGGTATGAGCACCGGACAGTCTTTATGATTACAGCAGCAGTTCCTGGGTACAAATTTAATTTTGCCTGCCAGTCAATCACAGAAATTGTGTGCGTGCCTCAATATGTACAGATTTAATGATGGCCAAACGGTTGTAGACGTCTGCCCATCATACCCACATGTGAGCTGTTTGATCAGGTTCTGTGTGCTCCGTCTCTCTGCAGGCGTCGAATAAGAAGCAGTCGCTCTCCTTTTATAGCATCCCAGAGTTCACTGAGTGGAAAGAAAAGCAGAGCAACCTGAAGTCATGGAAGATCAAGTACTACAAAGGTTTGTCCCTAAAAACCTGTGGTAGTCCGGCGCTAAACGTAAGCAGCCAGGTTGTTTTTTTTGCACATGCTAAGGTGACGGGGTGATGGGGCTCAATTTGCTGTTCAGTGTCCTGTTTTGTTTAGTTTTTTTTTTGGGAGATGATTGTAATGATCTGACCTCATTTCTGTTTGTTGCTCCCCTCCAGGTTTGGGTACCAGCACAGCCCAGGAGGCTAAAGAGTATTTCTCGGACATGGCGAGACATCGCATCCCGTTTAAATACTCGGGACCTGCCGACGACGAGGCGATCACCCTAGTAATCACGGCCACTTTTCCAGTCTAACAGAAATGACTCGCGTATAAACTCGCTCTCGAGGCATGTTTTCTCAATGCGTTTTATTTTTGCACACGCTCTGCTTCTAGGCCTTTAGTAAGAAGAAAGTGGAAGAGAGAAAGGAGTGGCTCACCAGCTTCATGATCAACAGGCGACAGCGCCGCGAGCACAACCTGCCCGAGGTCAGCATGGCAACGGTTACACCTGAACGTTTGCTTTGAATTGTGTAAAGATGCAAATTTTAAAGTGTGTGTGTGTGAACAGGAGTATCTGTACGGGAAGGCGACCACATCGCTCACCTACCACGACTTTGTTAACAAGGAGCTGGTGCTTTTCTCCAACTCGGACAACGAGAGATCCATCCCGTGCCTGGTGGACGGTGAGATGTTTATCATTTATTAGTGTGTGTGTGTGTGTGTGTGTGTGTGTGTGTGTGTGTGTGTGTGTGTGTTGGGTGGCAGTAGTGAGGTCATGTGCTAGTCCCGTCAGTCCAGAAAGCATGTAGCATTCACGCGTTCCAGTCTAGGCATCATGTGCGTGTGGGCGGGGCTTTGCAGCAGAGGTGCCAACATTTAGCCGTAGTATTAATGATTATTTATTTTTGACTCGTCGCCATGGTGATGCAGGAGACACTGTTCTACGATTTTTTTTTTGCTGCTTTCTCGGCTACGACGCAATCGGATCAATCACACATGAATTTCCCCCTGTGGAAAAGCCAGTTCACTGAAGGGGAAAGGACACGGACTTGAAAAAATGCACCTTTAAATATTCATTTTTTTATGTGTGTGTGTGTGTGTGTGTTTATTATTATTATTATTATTATTATTATTAATATTATTATTATTATGAATATAAATAGTGTTAGCGCAACTCCATTTTATTCCTCTAAATGCACTACGGTTTTGTTTGAGTTCATTGTTTTTTCAAAATAGGCAGATGATAACGTGTGTGTGTGTGTGTGTGTGTGTGTGTCAGGTCTGAAGCCGGGTCAGAGGAAGGTGGTGTTCTGCTGCCTGAAACGGAACGATAAGCGTGAGGTGAAAGTGGCCCAGCTCGCCGGTTCTGTTGCCGAGATGTCGGCCTATCACCATGGAGAGGTGAACTTCTAGTCTTTCTTTTCATTTTTTTTTATCTGAGTTCTATAATTCTGAATTTGGAATTGTAAATAAAGTAAAATTCTGACTGTGTGTGTGTTTAGACGTCTCTGATGATGACCATCGTGGGTCTGGCACAGAACTTTGTGGGCAGCAACAATCTGAACCTGCTGCAGCCTCTGGGGCAGTTCGGTACACGCCTTCACGGGGGCAAAGACTCGGCCAGCCCCAGATACATCTTCACCATGCTCAGGTACACACACACACACACACACACACACACACACACACACACACACACACCTTCACCATGCTCAGGTATACACACACACACACACAGTTCTTGAGTGTGTTATAGCTGCAGATCTACACTTGGGTTGAGGCAGGTGTTGGATTAAACTGTATTAAAATCTACAAAATCTTATTTTATACACATTATTATAATGTATTTTATTTAATTTGTAATTGTGTATATTTTTTTGTGTGTTCATGTCCTACTTCTCTCTCACACACTGTAGTCCTCTGGCTCGGCTGCTTTTCCCTGCTGTGGATGACAACCTGCTCAAGTACAACTACGATGACAACATGCGCGTGGAGCCCGAGTGGTACGTTCCCATCATCCCCCTCGTTCTGGCCAACGGCGCCGACGGCATCGGCACGGGCTGGGCCAGTCGCCTCCCCAACTACGACGTGCGCGAAATCGTCAGCAACATCCACCGCATGCTCGACGGCCACGAGCCTCTGCCCATGGTTAGTTACAGGAAATGATGTCAGAGTGTTAGTTAGAGTGCAGTGTTACTCTGTAGCAGATTAACAGGCAGCGGTTAGTAGCAGTCAGATGGATGGTAGAATTGTGCACACACCCCATTTACACAAACAGCCTGACAGTTACATAATAGTGAAAGAAATAAAAATAAATAAATAAATAAAAGTAAATCCATTGTTGTGTTATGCAGTTGCCCAGTTATAAGGGCTTTAAAGGAACCATTGATGAGCTGACCACCAACCAGTACATGAACAGCGGTGAGGTGGCCATCATCGACTCCACCACCATCGAGATCTCAGAGTTGCCTGTAAAAACCTGGACTCAGGTCAGTGATCATGAGCATTTTCTTGTCCTCTACCTGATCATTCCCTCTCTCCTCCTTTCACAACTATTTCGCTGTCCCCTCCTAATGGTTCGCTCGAAATCATACTACAATGGCTCCGTTTCCACGGAGAACCCTTTGTCCAGTTAGTTTTTAATTTTAGCTCGCCACCAGTTTGTGCGTTGAAACGTTCAAGTAGTCGATTAATGCTATGAGACCGCGATTTTTAGATCATCGTCCCGTAATCAATACACAGGAGCCATTTTTATTTCCCAGATGAAGCAACTCCCAGAAGATCCTGTGGGGGGGAAAATGTACGAAACCTCCCTGAACACTTGCTGGTTTTCTTCAAGCGCATGCACATTAGGAAAAGTAAATCGTAGCTGATGATTGTGTATGCTGTTCCCCCTAGACGTACAAGGAGAACGTGCTGGAGGTGATGCTGAACGGCTCTGACAAGGCGCCCGCTCTGATCACGGATTATAAAGAGTACCACACGGACACCACGGTGCGCTTCGTGGTCAAAATGACGGAGGAGAGGCTGCGCGAGGCCGAGGCTGCGGGCCTGCACAAAGTCTTCAAGCTCCAGAACCCACTCACCTGCAACTCCATGGTAAAGACCGGACACGAGCGTATAAGTGATTAGCTCCTCGGTGTGTGTGTATAAGTGATTAGCTCCTCGGTGTGTGTATAAGTGATTAGCCCCTCGGTGTGTGTCCACGTTAACCGTGGTCCTAAACCTCCTGCCTCACGCGCACAGGTGCTGTTTGACCACGTGGGCAGCCTGAAGAAGTACGAGACGGTGCAGGACATCGTGAAGGACTTCTTCGAGCTGCGCCTGAAGTACTACGTGCTGAGGAAGGACTGGCTGCTCGGCATGCTGGGAGCCGAAGGCGCCAAGCTCTCCAACCAGGCACGCTTCATTCTGGAGAAGATCGAGGGCACGCTTGTCATTGGTGAGAGATTCGAGGAGGAGCATTCAAACTGTCCTTCCTGTCATTAAGACAGCATTCTGCGTCGAGGAGTTAGCAATCATTCTTTTTTTGTGTGTTGTTTTTGCTTAATTCAGAGAACAAGCCCAAGAAGGAGCTGATCCGCATGCTGCAGCAGATGGGCTACGACTCGGACCCCGTGAAGGCCTGGAAGGAGTCTCAGGAGAAGGTACGCTAATGGAGGATATGAACCCAGTCTTGCCTTTCAGTCCGTCCTCCTGCATGCATGAGCCGTAAACGTCTGCACGTTTCATTCCAGGACGTGGAGGAAGAAGCAGGTAATGAAGATGAGGAGAAAGAAAAAGAGGAAGAGACGTCAGGACCGGACTATAACTACCTCCTGAGCATGCCCATGTGGTTCCTCACTAAAGAGAAGAAAGACGAGCTGTGCAAGCAGAGAGATGCAAAGGTAACCGCGACGTGAACAAAAGCGTTTAAACGCACGTGACGTGACGTGTTGTTAGCGTGCTTGATGCTAAACCACATCGTGTTTTTTTTTATTATTATTATTATTGTTATTTTTGGTTATAGATGAACGAACTGAGCGTATTGAAGAGGAAGTCTCCTTCAGATCTGTGGAAGGAGGATCTCGCTGCCTTTACTGAGGAGCTGGAGGCAAGTGTCTTACCGAAAGCACACTGATAAAGAGAGAAAGGCGTCTCTCCGTTTATAATCTTACACTAAATTTCTTAGACATTTTAAATGCGACAAATACGTTCTTATTCCACAGCAATTCAGCCACAATTCCAATTTTTAGAATTTATTTAAGAAATGATGTTCTGCCGCAGCGTGTGGAGCAGGGCGAGCGAGACGCCCAGGCCCCGATCACCCAGGTCAAGGTCAAAGGGGGCAAATCGAAGGTGGTGAAGCTGAAAGACGAGACCATGCCCACCCCTCAGGGCCGCCGCGTCATCCCTCGCATCACCAGTGCCATGAAGGACCAGGCTGTCAAAAAGGGCGGAGCCAAGAAGGCCAAAGTCAAGGTGTGTGTGTGTGAGATGTCAGTGTGTCACTGCTGTGCTTTTTTGCTTCCCTGTATGTTTGTGTGTCTCTAAACCCGCAGCCTGTGTGTCCGCAGTCTGAGAGCGACGGCAGCGTGGTGATGAAGATGGAGTTCGGCCTACTCCTGCGACTTCGTCCTCTGAGAGTCCTCTACCCTGAACGGCGAGCAGAGTGGTTTTTCCAGTTCTTCCTTGGCAAGGAGAAAGGTACTGAATGAAAGGAAACACATCACCGTATTAACATGGGTGTGCATTTGGAATCATGGTCTTATAAACCTGCAGCTCCAGAGCATCCGAGCTGAAAAAGAGGTTTTTCCTTTTCAGGTTCTAAGTCAGGGAAGCAGACCACGCTGCAGTTTAAACCGGTCAAGAAGGAGGAGAAGAAGAAGAAGAAGAAGAACGCATGGTCATCTGACGAGGACGAGACCGGGGCAGAAGATTCAGACGTGTCCTCGAGTGCGAGCGATGTAGCTCCCAGAGAGCGGCTGGGCAGAAAAGCGAACGGTAATTTAACACACTCACAGTCCAGAGTGGTGCCCCCTGATTGGTCAGAAGGTGTTGATTTATTTCCTATAACAGCAGCTCTGGCAGTAGCGCAGACGCATGTAATCGTTGATATGGTGAAGTTTTCTGTAAGGAGACGTTTATTTAACATTTACGGAAGGAGTCTCCAGTGTAAGCGGTAAACGACATTGAAAAATGTGAAGCGTCGAAGAGTCATTGGACTGTTTGGCGTGCAAACAAAAATTGAAGCTCTCTCTTTCGGTCTGAGTGAGCGAGTGTTTATAGCTGCTATAACATAAGTGAGAACAGGAACTTGATCTACATGCTGTTATAAGAAAATTAATAAAAAAAAAGTTTTTAAACCGTAATAGTAACTCTTGCCTCTCTGTAGTAGAGCAGTTACTCCCGTACCCGAGTGTGTTTGATGTCGTTTCAGGCTTATTATATAGATGTGAATTTGTGTTTCAGCCGCTGTTAAGTACTGCCTGTCTGACAGTGAGGATGAATCTGGGAACTGGGAGAGTCTGGGTAAACGGAAAGCTCCAGTAGTCGCTGAAGACGACGACGATGACAACGATGACATTTTTGTCCCAGAACCCAGCGCTGTGTCCGAGAGTGAGCAGGACTCGCCTGCCCCGCCTCCACTGTGAGTCTTCTTCTAAGCCTCGTCTGGACCACGTCCAGCCATCTTCAACCTGCAACATGTCCGTAACGGCTTTCTCCCTAAATTCTCTTGGTCCTTTTTTTGACACTTTTTTCGTTTCCTTCTGTTTCTCCGTCACTTCTCGTGAGAGTGGACATTCTTGAGACTCCAGCTCAATATTACATATTTGTCACAATACTTGCTGGTTTTTTTATTATTATTATTATTTTTTTTTTTTCTATCACTAACGTCTACATGCATATGCGTACAGCTGACAGCACTGCTTCTAAACCGCCACCCAAGCCCAAAGAGAAAGCGGTGAAGAAAGCAGCCGATGGCGCCGCAAAGAAACCCGCAGTGAAGAAGACGACCGCTGCCTCCAAAAAGAAAGGAACAGCAACAGGTAGAGTGAAAGTGCCGTCACTGGAGACTCCTTCCATAACCGTTTACCAAAAATCGTACAGAAAACTTCACCGTATCAACAATTATACAATTTTTTTTTAAACCTGTCATTACAAGTCCCTATGAATGGGCTGTTGCTATAGAAACGTTAGTATTAGAGTGAGCGTGTTAAGATAGACCTGTGATTGTGCATTACTCTTAACTTCTGGCCAGAATCTGGAATTCAACAGAGCTGTGGTATGAAGTGTAAATGTTCAGAGGTGAACTCGGGAAGTGTTCGGTGAGCACGCTCGTGTCCGTCACGCTGTGGAAATAGCCATCGTTTTATTTCCTGACTGATTAGACGTAGCGTTAATAAACGTGGCCTCATTAACACGCCGCTTGTTTGCGTAGACGTCAAGCAGCCATCGATCCTCGACGCGCTGTCCAAACCCGCGGCCGCTAAAAAGAGCACGGCCACGAAAAAGCCGACATCCAGCGAATCCGAAAACTCCGCCCCTGCGCCGGTAGCCAGAAAAGCAGCGGTGCAGAAGAGGAAAGTGGCGCTGAGCAGCGACGATTCAGACAGCGACTCGGACCCTCCTTTGGAGTACCGGGCGGAGTTCCCGTTTCGGTGTCGACGTCCTTTCCATGCAAAGTCAGTGCGGTTCAGCTCCTCCTCCTTTTCTCAATTAAATATCAATTAAATCAGTTAAAAATATCATGCTGTGTGATGTCACATCCTCATAACTGGTCATTCAGAACTTCCAAGGTGTCAGTTTTGTGATGTGTCTCATAAAGAAGTATCGTGATACGACATTTTTGCCGTCTTACTGACCTTCAGATTGAACTAACTGAATTCTGTTCCGGTCAAATCGGCTAATAATTCAGAAATAAACCTAATACAAAACCAAACGTAACATTGTTTATACATATACTATAAGAACAAAATATAATCCTGGGTCGTCACGAACCTCAGGACTATGACCTTTGAGAAGCGCTGACCCAAAAATCGGTGTATTTGCTGTGTTCAGAAAAGTAAGCAGGACGATGACGACAGCTTTTCTTTGGACTTGACGAGGAGGCGGCACCGTGGCTCTTCGTTTTGCCGTGCGTCGTTTTTTGGTCAGTGGATGTACGACCTGAGCCTGAGCCTCGATGACTTTTAGAGCGTTTACCTTCACCTCATGGTGCTAGAATGAAGCTAACGTTGTAAATATTTACTTTTTAAAAGTTTTATTTCCTTTTATAGCCATTCAGTATCACATTTTGAAACTTCTGTAAAAAGTCAAATTTTTATGTGGAGGATTTCTGAAGTGTTTGAGAAACGATTTGTCCATGTTGTCTTGTAAATATTTTCTATTACCTTTTTCTACTATTTTTCAAAAATAAACTTTGCCTATGACCTTTGCTTCAGGTTCTTGACCTCCGATAACAGGAAATGGTTTCAATAACTTTTTTTTTTGTTCAATTGCTTTAGTCCTCTTATAACACAGCAGTTTTCTAACATTACAATTTTTTTTTTATTTATTAAACAACACATCGTTCTTTAGTTTTATTTAATGTGGAACATTCACGAAACAAGTAAGTAGTATCCTCTGTCTAGACTTTCTTGTGTTTTAGAAAACTGACTATTAGAAAGTGGTGAAATTGGAGACTCGTTCCATAAATGTTTATTAAACATCTTACAGAAAACATCACCAGATCAGCAATTACATGTTTGTTAGTCTGTTTATGTGGAGCGTATAAATTTTGTTCGTGCAATTATATTTGGACACCAAACGTCGACGCGATGACAGTCTCGACAACCACATTTTTTTTTTTTTAAAAAAAATTAAGCAACACCTGACCAATCAGAATTCTAGTTGATGTACTGAAGGGTTGAAAATATTATGCACAATTTACAGTATGGTTACATTCAGATAAAATTAGTTTTTGCCGCACATGTGACTTTATTTAAATTCTTAAATGCAAATATATGGATGTGTAAATGCAGCAAATAAAGACTTATGCACCACTTAAACATTAAACAACATTTGAACATTTTGGTCCTCACACTATCAGTTCGCGTGAAAAGACCATCACCAAAAGAGGTTCCGAGAACGCAGACTATGACCTAAAGAAACTCGGTCACAACCAAGAACTCCTACCAGTCCTTCCAGGGAACTGTAGCACTTCCCTAGTTCTCCCTGGGTTCACTGCACTTCCTTGGTGGTTCTCAAGCTTGGTCAAATCAGCCTTTTCCTGAATTTCAATATCCTCCCTAACCAAGGACTTTAACCCATGACTGCTCTTCATGAACCACTTCAAGATGATGTGAATGAATTCAGCAAGGCTGGAGATGGCCGAGAGAACTCCAATAACAAAGTAGAAGAGCAAGAAGACAGTCTTCTCCATAGGTCTGGAGGTGAAACAGTCCACAGTGTGGGGACAAGGGAAGCGACTGCAGGAGAACTGAGCCTCGACACGAAAGCCGTACAGCTTCCACTGTCCGAACAGGAACCCCACCTCAGACACCATCCGGAAGGCCACATTGACTAGGTAGAGACGCTTGAGGTGGAGGTCCTGCGTTGCTTCAAGAATGCTGATGGTGGAGCCTTGTGGGTGGACCTGGTGCTTCTTGTGGTGGTGCATGGCATACATGAGGAACACTAAAGCAGGGGTGGAGATGAGCACAATGTGGAAGACCCAGAAGCGATACTGGGAGATAGGGAAGGCGTGATCGTAGCAAACCTGCTTGCATCCTGGCTGCAAGGTGTTGCAGGAAAACTCCTCTTGTTCATCATCAAACATGTCACTGGCCACTGTACCGAGAATCAGCATCCTGAAGACCAGCATGAGGAGCAGCCAGAGACGACCCAGCATGGGCGAGTGTGCCTGCAGGGAGCCAAACAGTTCGCTGAGAAAACCCCAGTCAGCCATGGTTGAGGGTGGAAACGAAAGGATTTTCGGAACTTCACAAAGATTTGAGTCTGTGGTGTAGTAGACCAGTTTGTTCTGATCAAGATCGTCCAAGATCTGGTCAAGCTCTGGCAAACTGCCACAAATCAAATGGTGAAAGAGACGCAGTGATGCAGCCGGAGAGAAGCTTCATGCAGTCCTGTTAAGCCTTCCAGAGATAAGAAGTTACTTGACAGGGTTGATGTTCCAAAAATCATTCTTCAAACTCCAAATTTCCACCAAAGAGGAAAAAAGTGCCATGTCCTTGAAGATGTTTTTCAGTGGTTTCATTGACAGAAGAGCATACAGATCCTTGGATTCCAGTAGTAGGACTGGATATGGTAGCCTGGTCGTGGTTGTTTTCCAGACGAACTGCAGTTAAATAACTTGAAGAGGGATTTGAATGGAAATAATGGTCATGTCCTTATCAGCATTTTCAAAGGGTTCAAACAAAGCTTGTGTTTTTACAGCTTAATGAGAGCTCCAACTGGGTGGGTAATGGCAGGAAATAGCAGCTTTGGTGTAGAGTAGCAAAATACAATATCTGCTGAAAGGGGCAAGTTTGCCACATTCCGAGATTTAAGATATTCAAGAGTAAACATTTTAGTGAGTGAAAATATCTTGGGTGTAGGAAAATCCATCTTAAGGCTATTTCAAAACAAATAGATTATCTTTCGCTGATTGGATAATTGCACGAATGAGCAGGTGACCAGGTGCTCCTGCTAAAGTCAATGGTGAGTATATAATGTATTGTCTCCTCAAAGCTCCGTCATGTTACACGAGATGCTACTGAGGAAGATGCAGGGAGTGGTTTTAGTATGTTACCTTACATATGTTACCTACTGTACATTAACCAGGTATATTTGCTTCTCTCTGGTCTACTTTCCACAAAATGCTATATTTGTGTTCTATGCTGATTGACATTTAACAAAATTAGCATGCTAAAAAAAAAAGCTGGTTTTACAAATTCACACGGTACCACAGATAAGCTGTAGTATGCGAATATATCCACAAGGTGGCAAAATTGCCCCAGCTTTGACTGAAATGGCGATTTAAACAGCAGGTCCACATCCTGAGACTGGATGTAACAAACTGTAATCAGTATAGTAATACCAAATACTTCACATAAAAGGGGCTTGCTCCTGAAAACATTAATCTTTCTTGGTTTAAAAAAAAAAACAGCAAGACCAAAAGCATGTGTCCTGGAACAATGGACCAGACTTCCAAAAGGTCATTCTTCTGAGCAAAAAAAAGAAGTTGGACAGTTCTATCTGTCTTTGTACACAGAGATGGTGTACATTGTTTGCAGCACTGGTCAAATATGCTAAAATATAAACCTGGTTTGCAGCTGCACTACTGTCTGAGCTGCTCTTATAGAAAATTAATCAACACCTCCTGATTAGTCAGAATCCATAATTCAACTCAATAATGTTACAGAAGTGGTCTTGTTTCTGCTAGTGCTTTACTGTAAAGCTGAATTTAGGTTGCCACTATTTTTGATGTGGGCTAATTCACTGCTTAAGATGGATGGAAAGGGAAAAAAAAAGAAAGTGGGGCTGGGACTTGTGCGCACACACTGATACTCATATACACACACTTGTCTCCCTTAGGGCAGCCGGAGTGCATATGCACACTGAGGCCTTGTTCTCCTTTGATCTGCATGGAAGGGAATTATAGATGCCTTTTATGTAACTGTTCTTCCACCCGATGAGGGAGGAAAAAAAAATTAAGAGCTCAAGTTTTTCTCTCTTTTGCTCCTTTCCCCTCTTCATGGTCTCTTAAATCCGTGCGGGTTTGTAGCAATGTCTGGCGGAGAATTTAGGTCATCCTATCATCGAGTGATTCCCTTCATGGAAGAGAGAAGGAGTGCTTTCACTCTCACTCTTTTTCCCCATAGTGGTTTTCCTGGTTTGGTCTCTCTTGGGTCTTCATGCAGGCTTTCTCTAGATTCTCTCTTTCTTGCGTCCTGCCTGCGAGACATAGCGGAAAATTCAGCAAAGAACCATTTTCAGACATGAAGCTCGCTGGTTTGAGCATCCTTACCTCACTGCATGTATTCGTCTGTTTGTGTATGCAGACTCCTGTCCTTTGCACTGTAATGCATCTTCTAATGCGATCTGACAGACTGAAATGCCAGTATACCATTAGTGTGTGTGTGTGTGTGCGCACACACACACACCAGCCTGGTAATGATTGAACTCCGTTTTCAGTTCTACTTGCATAAAGAACAGCCACTTGTATGTCTGGTTGTTAGCATATGAGCGCAAGAGGACGACTACATCCAGAATGACTTTGCTCCAGGATAGACAGGTTGTGGGGTTTGGGCTTGTTGCGCTACAGATACTGAGCTTCAGACCAGATGGCGTACAGTCAATCTTTATTCTGTGCCAAGAGAAAGAACAATGCGGGAATAGAAAAGGTTGCCGTCAAATGGGTAATGCATGAATGTAAGAACATGAGACAACAACTATGTGGATCCATATCCCAACCACAGAAAATGCATTGCCCATATCCCAAAAATATCCCAAGTTTAGGAAATCCTTCACCTGAATTGCTCCTCTCAGTGGAGCCATCACTTATACCTCCCCAATCAAAGGAGAACCATAAGCCACTGACAAGAAAACCACCAGTCACAGAAGAACCACCGCACATACACCAGTCAGGAGTACATCACCTAAAATATCCCAGCCTCATCTTCGAAACTATGCATTGTAAGGTACCCCGACAACAGGAGAATCATCTTAAATACTGCAACCACAGGAGAATAGTATTTTTAAAATACCTTGACCTCAGGGGAATCATCCTCCAAGATACCCTGAGTGCAGAAGTCATCCTCTGAAATACCCTTACCTCAGGAGAATATTCTTGTAAAATACTCTCACCAAAAGTTCAGTAAAATACCCCAGTCACAGAAGAATCATCCTCTAAAATGCCCCAACTGCAGGAAAAATCATACTTGAAAATACATTGTATGGTTGAAAGTGCATCTGACCATTCTGACACAAGTCTGGACATGGATGTCCAACAAGAAGGCCTGGCACGGAGTTGGTGTTCCGATTCATCCCAAAGGTTTTCACTGAAGTAGCGGTCAGAGCTTTGTGCAGGCTACTTGCGTTCTTCCACACCAACCTCGGCAAACCATGTCTTTATGGACCTCACTTTGTGCATGTGCATTGTAATGCTGTAAAAGGTTTGCCCCAGGTCCCTTGATTCCAAGACATTCTAGACAATTCTGCTGCAACAGTTTGGGGAAGACCCCCGAATTGTCCTCTAAAATATCCTGACCGCAGAAGAATCATCCTGTTTGTAGGTACATTTTGTCAAAGCCTTTCCTCAAAGGCTGAGTTTTTAGGTGCATTAACAGGTGAGTCTGTGACGAGTGGCGGAGTGACGGCTGGTTCTCCGGGGGAGGCAGGAGAGCACAGCTTGACAGCAGAGTCTGAAGCCCCCCCCTCCCTAAATAACCTTTACAGCGGGACCTGCCTGTCAGGCAGGAGCTCTTCGTCATCTGTTGCCCTTTTTCCCCAGAGTGCTGCCAAATCTGATGTGACATGAGAGGAAGGGAGGAGGTGAAAGAAGGCCAAGGTGTTGTTCTGCACCATCCTGAGGTGATGCTTTTATACACCCACTCATGTACACATTCACGTGTTAACATCACAAGCTGCTGTAGGATATGGATCTCTGATTAGCAGGTGATCGGGATATTGTCCAAATAGCCCATCAAACCTGGCAGGAGATGTCTGGATCAGATCAGACTTGGGTAAAAAGCCAGAAATTGGTTAGATCCACAATCTGTCACCTAAAGAGATCAAGTAATGAGGAGAATTGTTTGGGGAAGGTTTTGGAAACGGAGTNAGACATTTCACCCTCTTCTGTCTGGGCTTGTGATACTCTATCACAAACGCTCATTTCCTGCTGGCTCTTGTTGTTTCTACACTAAATGTGAGCATTTAATGGAGAGCGAGGAAGGAAACTGGGCCAGGCTTCTGTCGTCAGAGAGCGAGAGTTTCACTGAAATGTCAGCTTTTCCCAAAACTTCTCGTACTACATTTTCCCCTTCTCAACTTACATTTGTCTATGGAGCAAGCTGTCTAGGAACAGATTTTTTTCCCCTGCTGTCTCGTTCTCATTGGTCCTTTTCTTACTTTTGTGCCAAAGGTCAGATTCTGCAGATTTCTAACAGCAGCTGCTGCATTTGGTTCTATGACGATATTGGAGTTTGTGTGTTTAGAGTGTGGTGGTTGACCACTTCCTCTTTTAGAACTGCACATTTCTCGCACTTCCCCACCACCACACAAACTTGCTGATACCACATGTAGATGAGCTCCCTCATAATATATGAATAACTTAAGGGCATGAGTAGATGATGTAGATAGATGAATGTGAAAGATGATGCTGTTCTTTTTGACTAGACAACAAACACCAGACCGTAAGGAGCTTGGAAGCTTAAAAAATTGAGTATGAATTTTGAATTATATACACATCACATTTTTAAAAATTCTTCTTTTTCCTGCTGTGTATTTAAGAAACGTACATTATCAATGTTTTTTTTTCTTTGTTTTGAATTTGCTAGGCTTATGATTCACCTTTAAAAATTATATATATATATAGATGACTAGCTAGTTAGCCTATGCTAATGTTTGCGTTCTGGCAAACAAGCAGCTAACAGCCAAACATAAACTTTAGATGCCTCGTTATATTTCATATGTTCAGTTTTGATGCTATTTAACTCCACCTCACTTCATGGGTGCGAGCATGAGATGACTGTGATCTGGTAATTGCTAAGTTTGACCTCTGAAAGCATTTACTTTTCCCTGGGAATCCCACATGCTTTACCTTTCAGCCCGGGTTACTGAGAAGTTTCAGTTCTTCTCCCAGTGTGCGTTTGGGTTTGCTCCAGGTTCTCCGGTTTCCTCCTAGCTCCCAAAAACATACCAGTAGGAGAATAAGCTATGCTAAATTCCTTCTCATGAGTGTGCGTATGGCGCTCTGCAATGAACTGGCATCCCATCCAGGGCGTAAGACTAAGAAGAAAGTACCAGTTGCTGCAGAACCAGAAGTCTACACTCGGAGGAAAGTGCTGTCTGCCCTCTTCCACATACAAGAGCCCATAGATGCCCACCATTGGCTAGTGTTGCTGTGATTGGCAGTGGAGAGAGTATTCCCCTCCCACCCAGAGAGCAGGGCCAACTTTGGTCACAAATGGCTGTGGCATCGCTGGGATCCAAACTCACGATCTCCTGACATTCCATGTTTAGGGTTATAGGAGGACTTGGATCAGATCCAGCTCCACCCCACGGACTTTAAATTTAATTCTTTTGTGCTCCTAAATATGGGGAATGTGGAGTTCTAGCTTTAATGCACAAGAAGAGAACACTTTCACCTCCAAGCAAATTGAATATTAGCAGAGAAGCCTTGAGGTATAGCACATCCATTACTGTCACCTTTCCTCCACTGACCACCTGCTGAGAGCTAACTGCTGTACGTTTCTCATTTCTCTCTCTCTCTCTCTCTACCGTTTAGCTTACTACAACCTGTGATCACCCCCCCTACACACACACACACCCCGCTCCCTCCAACCCAGTCTTGATGTAGAAGATACACACTTCTGAGTCATGAAGGGAAGTCAACAAGAACATATTTAGAACAGAAAGGAAACAGCAGGACAGCAAGCAAGTGGAGACGAGAACATTTCTCATCTGACTGCATTCGTTCCAAAACCTGTGCATGAGGGTGTGCACCTTTTTGTAACACATTGCTCAGGAAGAAAACAGTGTGTAATGCTGTTATACTAAAATAATCAACGATGGAGTGGTGCGATGAAGTGGACTTACTGTTACAACCCTGTATCAGCACGTCCCCAAGTGTTTTATTTGTATTTTTTTATCCATTTGTAGTTGCATTTAATGTACGTGAAACAATGCGAGACTCCTTAAACTTCTCCTTACAGAAAACTTCGACCATATCAACAAGAGCACATGCTTTTAATCCACAATTCAATCACACACAAACATACATATCTTGTGTGTGTGTAGGATTGATGGTGGGGGGAGGGGGGTATTGTAAATGTCTCTCTCTCTTTTACAATGTCTGTGCATCACCCCCTGTCGCCCCGCTTCCTGTTGCGTTGGCTAGACTCCTCTGACAGATTTACAACTTTGGGGTCAAAGTTTCCTGACAGAGACGAATAAATCTTACACACACACACACACACACACACACACACACACACAGTATGTGCCCCCCCCACCCCATCCAACACCTCCCCCACCCAGCTGCCCCACCTGATTGGGATCCATGCTTCCCCTGGCATCACACACATACACACATTGCGCTGTGCACCCTTTCAAGTGTAATCTGAGTTAGCCTAGGAGGGAAGTGTGTGTGTGTGTGTGTGTGTGTGTGTGTGTGTGTGTGTGTGTGTGTGTGTGTGAAAGAGAGAGAGAGGAGAAGGAGGTGGAGTGGGCAGAGTTTCATCAGTCTTGTGGTCAGAGAAAAGAATGTGGGACATTGTTCCTGAACCATAAAGGCCGATGGTTTGGGTTTCACTCATTTTCTGGGTTTATCACACTGTCTCTCTCTCTCTCTCTCTCTCTCTCTCTCTCTCTCTCCTGCTAACTCTGCCTCTCTGTTTTTCAGTCTCTGTTTCTTTCTCTCTCAAATTCTGTCTGTCTCTCTGCCTTGCGCTCTCTTGGTTTCTATATCAGTCTCATTCTATCTCTTTCTCTTTCTTGTCTTGTCTTTCTCTTGGCCTCTCTTTCTATCAGTCTCTCTGTCTCTCTTAGTTTTTCTGTCTCTCTCACTCTCTGTCCTCCTTCCCACCCACAGATGAACACTGGGAGCATGCGGTTTCATTCCAATGCCATGCACTCATCCGTCTCTCGTTCCTCTTCTCTCCTCCTCTCTCCAAGTCCATGGCTTTTCTCCACAGTTAGCAGGATATCAGTGTCAAACATCTTGTCCATACTGAGGAGAACACCAGTGGTGAGCTCTCTCTCTCTCTCTCTCTCTCTCTCTCTCTCTCTCTCTGTGTTCAAAGCTAAAACACTTGACTTTGTTCTTTACCAGTTCCTCATTCACACTTGCAAAGTTGGAAAAAAGTGACGTCCTGTAGATGGACATGTGCACCTTCAAGTACACTGCTTCATGTTAAGCAAGTGCGCACTATCAGCATGAGGGAATTGTAGGATGTGTTGAACTTTATAGTGCACACTTAGCAGAATATGATGCACCTGACTTAAATGTCCATGTGTAATGAGACACAGGTGTGTTTATGATGCAGCTTATATAAAGAGAACACTTGAAAGGTCAAGGCCTTGTGGGATTCATCTGACTTGAAAGTGTGTACTTGCAGAATGTAAAGTATGGACTAAAAGTGCACACTTGCAAAGCAAATTTGTGTGAGACACATCTGACTTGAAAGTGCACTCTTGTCGAGTGTACTCCCTACGAGCGGCGCTCTCATGTCGAGCGTACGCCCTACGAGCGGCGCACTCTTGCGGGACACGTACATCCTCAGAGTAGTGCACTCTTGCGGGGAGCGTACGTCCTACGAGCGGCGCTCTCATGTCGAGCGTACGCCCTACGAGCGGCGCACTCTTGCGGGACACGTACGTCCTCAGAGTAGTGCACTCTTGCGGGGAGCGTACGTCCTACGAGTGGCACACTCTTGCGGTGAGCGTACGTCCTACGAGCGGCACACTCTTGCGGGGAGCGTACGTCCTACGAGCAGAGCAGTCTTACGTAGTGTACGTCCTCCGAGCAGAGCACTCTTGAGGGAAGCGTACGTCCTCAGAGTAGTGCACTCTTGCGGGGAGCGTACGTCCTACGAGTGGCACACTCTTGAGGGAAGCGTACGTCCTCAGAGCAGCGTATTTTGCACATTTTGGAATAGCTTTCCTGACAGTGTTCAGGGCTCAGACACAGTCTGCCAGTTCAAGCGTAGATTAAAGACATACATCCATAGTCAGGCACGCACTTAATACATACCATAACCTTGTACTTCAGTACATCTGATTAACTGCACATTATGATTTAGTGCTTGCTAATATTATGAACAGCAGCTACGCTAATTCCTTTCTACTTGTTTCCCTTCTTC
>CM074956.1:1655464-1665619 GCA_037577455.1 Pangasius macronema
CTTTGTTTAAAATGGCAAAATCCCAAAAACTCTGTCATTGTCCAAATACTTCCGGACCTGACTGTGTATATATACATTGTTTTTTTTTTTGTTTTCTTTTCTTTTACTAGCTAGTTTTGTCTCTTAGACTAAACGTTTAGTCACCTAAAAAAACATTCTCCAATTTCCACAATCACCATTCCTGATTTTTTTCCTAAAGGTTCATTAAAAAACATCCTACGTCTCTCAGTAACCTGACCTTCTGAGGTTTTTACTCCATCCTGAACAGTCTTTCATCACCCTTGGTAAACAGTGCGCTCCAAACGTACACACGTGTATCCCTTGTTAAATGAATCCTCTCACCCTGAGCCCGCAGCACAGCGAGAACTCACACGGTGCAGAAATCAACCGTAACACGAGACGAGACAAATCTCCGAGCGGCAGGAAATGACTGCAGTTGGTTTGTTTAAAACGAGTCCAAATGGAAGTGTTTCAGCACAGAGGCCGTGATTAGAAACTTCTGAGAGCACCCGAGTGTTCTCCTCACGCTGACCCAGACCATTTCTGTAGATCTTCTAGAAATACCCCAGAGTTACAGCTCACGCTTGGCACTTTCATCGGAAAGTACAGCAGCCATGAGCCTTGATGAGTCCGTAGCTCATCCATGATATTAACAAAACTTAAAATTAAATTGCAGTTTCTCTCTTTTGAAAACAAATACCATATCTGAACAAATTCCAGCCATTTACAGTCATTCTTTAACCAATAGCAGCAATTTATGAACTAATTTTACCATTTTTTTAAACTATTTTGTCCATTTTTAACCAATTTGCCCATTAATGAACCAATTTCAGCCATTGTTTAACCCCTTTTGTCCATTTTTAAGCAATCTGTGAACCAATTTCAGTCATTTTAAACCAATTTCCATTTATGAATTAAATTTATGAATGGAAATTTGCAGAGTTTTCACCAATTTTGGTCATTGATAAACCAATTTTTACCATTTTAACGGATTTCGGTTATTTTTAAAATAAAATTCAGCAATTATAAACCGATTTCTGTCATTTTTGAAACACGTTTAGCTATTTCTTAGCTAATTCCAGCTCAATCACAGGGACTTGTATGGCAGACACTCCACAGAAATGGATTAAAAAAAAACGTGTAATCATTGATATGATGACGTTTTCTGTGAGGAGAAATGTGTTCATTTAACATTTATGGAAGGAGTCTCCAGTATCAGAGCTTTGTAACAGTCAGAGGACAGGACAGGTAGGCTAAAACTGCTGCAGTATAAGAGGAATAAAACACTTGGGGACGTGCTGACTTTAACTTCACTTCAGTATAACACCCCACTGTTGATTATTTTCCTATAACAGCACAACACAGTGTTTTATTTCTGACATGTTAGGATTTCTAAATGGTGGAATGAGCACCAAGTTGAACTCCCTCTCTCTCTCTCGCCCTCTCTCTCTCTCTCTCTCTCTCTCTCCCTCTCTCTCTCTCTCTCTCTCCCTCTCCCTCTCTCTCTCCCTCTCTCTGTCTCTCTCTCTCTCTCTCTCTCTCTCTCTCTCTCTCTCTCTCTTCATACCGATCTTTAATTCTTTATCTCTTTTATACATACACACATTTTGTGTGTGGGTTTGTGTGTGTGTGTGTGTTTTAAATGTATATTGTTTGTGTGTTGTTAGTGAACCATTATTCGTGGCTCTGTTTGACCCGAACCGAGTGTAAGTGCTGAATAAAGGTGTGTGTGTGTGTCCAGAGGGGACAAAATGGCAGTGCTGATCGATCTCACCCAGCCCAAATGTGACACTAAGCATCATGGGATGACGAAGACCAGGCAGAAGGTGATAAATACACACACACACACACACACACACACACCTCCAGCTGCAGTGGCATTACCATTTCAGAGACTCCACCTTATGATAACCAACAGCTGTTTAGACCGATAATCCTAAAGCCCTTCTGGCCAAGCAATCAATTCAGCACACTGCTATTGTGTGTGTGTGTGTGTGTGTGTGTGTGTGTGTGTGTGTGTGTGTGTGTGTGTGTGTGTGAGAGAGAGAGAGAGNGTGTGTGTGTGTGTGTGTGTGTGTGTGTGTGTGTGTGTGTGTGTGTGTGTGTGTGTGTGTGTGTGTGTGTTTGGTGGGCGGGAGAGTTGAGAAAGAGTGAGTGATAAGAGTACCTAGTGTTGATGTAAGATGTATGACATGTTTGTTCTGTGCATGTGTGTGTGTGTGTGTGTGTGTGTGTGTGTGTGTGTGTGTGTGTCTGAGTGGGTGTTTCATTCGTGTTGAAAGGTCGTGGTTAATAGCTGTCGCTGTGTGATGGTCTCCACCCCCTTCCTCCTGATCGAGTCCAAACACACACTTCAACATTTCAGCGTTTACTGAGCTTGACAAAGAGAATAAAGGAGAGAAAAAGAGACAGACAGGAAATAGGCTCGACAGAAAAACAACACGTCCACTTTTCCTCTTATCAACCCAAATCTGCACAGCGTGATGGACTGAAAATGGATGCAAGAGAGCGAGAGAGAGAGAGAGAGAGAGAGAGAGAGAGAGAGAGAGAGAGAAAACAAGTGAGAAGATAAGAGAATGAATCTGCAAGAGAGAGAGAGAGAGAGAGAAAAGAAAGAGAGAATGAGAGACTGAGGAAGAAAGAAAGAAAAAGAGAGAGAGAGAGAGAATGAAAGAGAGAGAACAAGCAAGAGAGAGAAAGAGAGAGAATGTGAGAGACAGATAGGATGCTATTTCTGTGCTGGAATTAGCGTAATTGTGTGCAATTTGTTCCTGGTCAGTAATTACAGTACTTACACTCATGTGGGCGGAGCAACAGGAGTCTTCACATGCATGACTCCGCCCCCAATCCCCTGAAATCACAAGTTCTCAGTTGCAGAACATTTACGATGCTGATTTTTCTGGTGGAAACATTCGGAAAGGTTCTACACTAGACATCAGCACCTGGCCTGTGGAGGAAGTGTGCTGATAGACACATGAAAGCATTTAGCAGAATTGGATCTGGAAATTTCTCTCCACGGAGGTCACTCAGGTGTCTGTTCGGTGCCTTTTTCATCTCGAGATTGGACCAAAGCCACTTGCTCCTGGCAGGTCGTCCCCTGCGTCCCATCCGACCCCTGAAACTGATCCACAATCCAATCTCCTGAGGTTCTCCCACATCACACCACTGCCGCGATTCATCTACTGCCTTCCTGTAAGGCCAGGTTGAAAACCCACCAGCATGCGACGAAGCGATAGAGCCACACTTTTACTGCAAGCAACACAGACACAAAGACACAAACGACTTTTCTCAATTTCATGCAAATTCGCTGTGAAGCACTAAATCAGAGAATTCCTCAGACCAGTTCTACACAAAGACTTGCTCCTGTCCCTCAAAAGTTTAGATTCGAGCTGCGTTTAATCCACATTCGAGCACGTGATGGTCACAAATGGAAGAAACGCCATGACCTTGCAAACATAAAACACTAGTGATGCACTGAGATGAAAATCCTGTCCAAAACTGAAAAACTAATTTCAGGACGCCGATATGTTTGGGATGCAAACTGAACTGTCTTCTAACACGTCACAATCCACCTCGTGCCTTAAGATCTCAAAACTCCGGACTTCTGGTAGTTCCCAGAATATCAAAGTCTACAAAAGGGGGAGAGCGTTTTCATATTTAGCTCCTAAACTCTGGAATAGCCTTCGAGACAGTGTTCGGGGCTCAGACACATACAAATACACTGATTTAGTGCTTGCTAATATTATGAACATCTTCTACCCATCCCAAGGCACACAGAGACTGTGCCAGCTCCAGTAGACAGAGGCCGACCCTACGAGGACCCTGAGGCAGCCAGAGATGGACCAGCTCCAGCCGGTTTCTGCCTCGTGAGGATTCGGGTATTTAAAGCAAGTGGACTTTGAGGAAGATAACAACCTACAAATCAATATACACATAAAACGCTTCATGACTTTACATAAATGCAGAAAGGACATTGTTCTATCACACTCTCCAGTGTCACCCAGATGAGGACGTGTTCCCTTTTGAGTCTGGTTCCTCTCAAGGTTTCTTCCTCATGTCATCTCAGGGAGTTTTTCCTCGCCTCAGTCGCCNGGGAGTTTTTCCTTGCCTCAGTTGCCTCAGGCTTGCTCACTAGGGAAAATTTTGTCTAACATCTAGGACGTTTTTTTCTTTTATTTTTCTGTTTGCATGTTTTTCTGTTTCTTATGTCCTGTAAAGCTGCTTTGAGACAATGTTCATTGTTAAAACCGCTATACAAGTAAAATTGAATTCACCACAGTGTATTGTCTGTGTAGGCTGATTCTGACACAGCCATGAGGTAATGCTCAATATGTCGAAGTTGAGGCTCCCCATGAACCAAAAAAATGTGTGTGTGAGATGATTGATTGATTATATGTGTGTGTATCAGTTGGCATCTTCGTCGGTCGCACTCAATAGTCAGTTCGTCTTCTTGTAGACTTGAAAAATAAAGACTTTACATGCAGACTCGACGTAACTAAACGCTCTCTCTCTCTCTCTCTCTCTCTCTCAAACACACTCTCTCTCTCACACACTCTCACTCAAACACACACACTCTTTTCCTGATGGATGCTCCCGTCTTGGCTGTTAGATTTTCTGCCCCACCAGGCTCCTCGCTTTTAAACAGAGATGGAAGAACACAGTGTGTGTGTGTGTGTGTGTGTGTGCGCTTGTGTGTGTGTGTGTGTGTGTGTGTGTGTGTGTGTGACACATAGAAGGAGCCAGAAAAGAGAGTAGATTGGATGAGGGGACAGTGATGCTGGTGCTGATGGATGGTGTAGACAGAATGAGAGGAGAGGTGGAGAGACCGAGTGTCATCGTTACTGCAGCTCGACTCATGACATTAAACTTTAAAAGGCCCCCCCGCTGACATGTAACACTATGTGCGATCGTGTGTGTGTGTGTGTGTGTGTGTGGGCATGTGCCTGTGAGGATGCATAAAAGTAGGGCATGGGTGTAGGACAGAGCTGTAGCGATTCCATTTCTGAGATGCAGACCCATGGTTCCCATGTTGATTTTCTTAGACTCCGGATTCCTCCACTGAACATAAACCTTAAAATATCTGAATAAAGAACACAAATTTACAAAAGTATCCTATTTCATCTAATTTTTAAGGACGGTCTAAAGATTTTTTTTTAAGAGACTAAATCTTCGTCTGTGTTTTGACAAATAGCCGTAAAATCGCCAAGCACATTCATGGCACAGCTGATTAACATTTAACCCTGCAGAATTCCATAAAAGGCACAGAGCTAAAAATAAAAATAAATTTCTTGGAAATGCTTCTAAGGACAATTTATGAATAAACTATTTTCGTATCTCCTTGTTATGCTAACTGTGAAGTAACTGAGATTAAAATTTGGAGCTGTTCTCCATTTGGTCGTTGCTATAGCAACGCGGACAACATCGAAATGGATAAACTGACCACTGCTGTCGCATTTACGTCATGTTGTAGAGTCCCTTCTTGTGACCTCGTTAAGTAGATGAAACTGTCATTTTTGACGTCTTAAATTTCAGTTTTTTGGAAAATTCACAATTTTCCGATTTTCACAAAAAATAAACAATTTGAATGGTAATTAGAAGAGGTTAGCATTCTTACCTCATGATTTTGCTCGTTTGTAGTTTTTAACAAATATACAACTGAAATATGAGGTGAAATTTATCAATCAAATTTTTCAATTTGTAGCTACGAACCGAACGTCTTTGCACATGGACTGTGTTGTTAGCATTAGCGCTTTTCATCCGTACATTAGCGTTACTTTACTAAATAAAATAGATCTCATGAAATGCTTGGACACCTTCAGACGCATGAGGGCGATGTGATCGGATTTCCACGCCACTCTTTATTTGTATGAAATTCAAGAAAACAAAAGTATGCTAAACTCTGACTCCGCCCCTAACCCTTACCTTCGTCATTTTTAATATAACTTTGAGTTTCACGGAGTGTGAGATGTCCTGAGTTGGAATTTGTTAGAAGTTTTTTTAATAGTTTTTGTCACTAAAATGTTTTCATTTTAAAAGGTTTGGTGAGAGTTGACTGCCAAACCTCAACATCCCTGAACAGCTCACGTTGGTCAGAAATATCCGTTTGGTTTTTTTTGTTGTTGTTTTTTATTTCGGGATTCCTACATGAACCTTCATAGCCGGAAAGGTTTTTATTTATTTTTTTTTAGAGAGAGAAATGGCTCTGTTCGTCTCGAGTTGCCTTCATCTGATCATTGAATTTGGTGTAGGAGATTAACACATTGGTCTTCTCGAAAAAAGATCTCCACTCCTCATCACTATGCACAGCTGGAAGCGAATGATAGCTGGAGTCGTGATGAAAAACGGGACATTAGCCGTGTCTGATCTAATTCACTTCCTCATGACCCTGTGATCATAGAGATTAGCATGCGAGCCATTAACTCGCCATAGCGAGAGCAATTCTGCACAGCATCCACACCTCCTCAAGTCGACATGAGCTACAGACTGAGAATTATGGGTAAGAATTTCACTGTCCCGCTGCCAAAAAATTAGAAAACGTAAACAATTTTAATTTCAATAATGTTCAGTTTCGTGTCTTTATTTCTATGGGGGAGGGGGTGGGGGGATAAGCTCAATGATCGGACGTGAGAATCTTGGGTGAACCTGAAAACGTTATATAATTTAACGTTATATTTCACGTAGCTTGCGCTGAAATAGCTTTAATCCAAAGACACAGCACAAGATCAACAACTTTACCGGAGTGATGGAGTTCATTTCCCTTTTTTTTTTAACCCCAAACACCGGGTTTAGGGAAGCTCTGCTAGGAACATGGACATACTAGCAAGCAAATGAACATTGTTTCTGGTTGAAGAAATAATAATAAATGAAGTAAGCATATAAACAATCCTCCTTTAAACGAAACAAAACATTTTTCCTTAAATATAAAGGAAAGCAAGCGCCTTGTTCTCATGGCAGCAGACCAACCAAGTGAGTCGTAGATGTGCTACTTGCTTCCAATCAAGAGTTTTCCAAAAAAAAAATCCATCAAAAATATTGTTTAATGTGTGCAAGGATGCTGAAAAAAAAATCCAAGGATTTTGGTTTGTCATTTATTTTACTTTTTTAATTTTGTGAACTTTATTTTACATTCAGTGTGAGCTTAAAAAAATTTTAACCAATTTTTCACCGAATTTTACTTGCATTTTCTTTCTTTTTATATTTAGCGTTTTTGGGATTTTAAAAAATGTGAATTTTTCACGGAAGGGTTGAAGTACCAAATTAAAATGGGAATATCTCAGTTTTTCCAGGTATGCTGTTGTGTCGGTGTCCGTAACCCTAAGGGACGGGTACGAAAAGCTGTAAAGCACCAACTTTAAGCCTCATGTTGCTTTTGGAGCTCATTCCTGCAGGACACAGCAGTGCTAACATCTCTCTCTTTCCCTTTGTACATAAATTTGTCGGTTATCATTTCATCATTTCCTCCACACGGTCACTAGACTACGTAAATCTCCATGTGTTCCATCTTTCTCTCTTTCTCTCTCTCTCTCTCTCTCTCTCTCTCTGTCTCTCTCTCAGCCTCTCGAGCAACCCCTCCCATCCTGGATCGTAGGAGATCCGTCCTTCTCGCTTTCCCACGTTTCTTCGTGTCCTCCTCCCATTTTTTTTTTAATGCTCATCTCATCCTTCCTTCCCTCCCTCTGTCCCTGCGGGGAGAAATTCTGGAGGCTCGTCTTTTCGGATCCTCGGCAGTAAACAATCCCATCGCGTCTTGGCAGCGGAGAGAGTTCTAGGAGGAGGCTGATGGGCCGCGATGCACTGGAGTGCAAAAACGACTCCTCCGAACACGTCTCGTGTTAAAATTGTGACAACATGCATTAGATGGCAACGATTTATTTATATATTTATCCTTTTTTTTTTTTTACACTCTCTCGCAGTATGATCAAATGGCTCGAAATCCATACGCAGATGCTCTCGGATTAGCGTGGGCCACGAGTCTGCTCCATCTGCCCGCCCCGGGAGGAGCCGAGACATGGATTTAGTGGAAGGATTAGTGTTGTACCGCAGGCCAACCCTCCATGCCCCCTCGCTGTGTCCACATCCCCACGCCTTCCATCCAGGACTGAGCCACACGAGAGTCGTTAGCAAGTCTATAAATGGCCTACAGTCCATTATACCACAGCTGGATTCTGATTGGTCAGAAGGTGTTGATTAATTTTCTATAACAGCAGCTCTGACAGCAGTGCAGCTGCAAATCACAGGTTTGCATTGCATTCTTAATGTTATCGTTATTGTTTTATGGAAGGAGTCTCCAGTGTCAGAGGGCTGTAACAGATTTAAAGCTGTTAAGCGTTTAACAGGAGCTCTGGAACTACTGTTTATAGCTGCTATAACATAAGTAATAACAGGAACTGACTTGTTTCATGGATGTTCAACAATAGCAAATGTAACCACAATTATAAACAATACTTTTTTAAAAAGATGTTTTCACTCTGGAACGGTCGGAGTGATTTTGCTAACGTTCTTCCATAACATTCAGTGAATTTTCTTCCTTTTTCCCCCTCTTCTTCGCTGTTAACATTCCTAATCCCTGCTCAAAATGTCCTGCCAATTCAAACCCCCTGTGGAATATTGTAAATTCCTTTTAGATCTTTTTTTTCCCCCTCCCCTTACTTAATAATCATATTTTATTTTCAATGTTAACAATAAATCCTACGAATTTCAACTTTAATATAAATGGTCATCAGTTTCATGAGTTTATTTCAGTTGAAGTAAGAGATGAATTCACTTCCTTAAACTGAAGTTCCTTGTGAATTTTATATAAATAGGATCAACATAGCTTCAGAGTCGGGGAACCGACGTAGTAAATAACAGCTTGTGAATGGATTTTCAGTTAGGTGACTCCCAAACGAATGAGTGAATGCCACATTTCTTTTAGTCTGGCCGAAAGCCGAGTGTTTAAGACCGAGGAGGAAGTTCAGGAGGTGCATCTGCGTTCACAGCGAAACACAGATATTGCACAGATAAGGAGCCCCGGATTGAAACCACACACACACACACACACACACTAGTGTTTTTGTGACACCTTTAGAACAAACATGAACCTGACCGTGTGATGTGGGTTCAGCACTTACGCCGCCCTTTTTCCTCTCACACATCTTTGTTTCAGAAAACAACACAACGTAGTCTAATGCTAAGACGATTGGTTGCAAAATCAACAAGCTGTGGAAATCATCTAGGACAAATCAGAAGAAGGAAGTATGGAGTGAAGTGTAACCACACTAAAATCACACACAGACTTTACAAAGCAGTGCTAAAGCAGGTATTTAAAGTATTTCAGGGTCAGCCATGTTGCTTTTTAGGGTTAAACTAAATCGCTTCATGTTGTGGAAGGTGGTCACTAAGCTTTAAGCACATGGTTAGTTTTAAACTACACTGCTGTTATCACAGTGAAACAGTTCAGTCCTGTTCTGTCTGGGAAACATATATAATTAATAATAGTTAAAATTTAAAAAAAAACACGAGAGGAAAAAAGTTAAATGAAAAATTTGTAACAAGGAATAAGTAGCTCATGAACAAGGGTTACATTTGTAGGGGACTCCTATAATGGAAATGTAAAATCACAGCATGACATTATAATCATAATATGTACAGTAACAGAGTTACACTCTGCTGTAACAGAGACTATAATAATTAGAAATGATGTCTTTTAATTATACTGCAGTGATCTAAAAGTGATATATTTGCAGCATAACACTGGTCTTCATTCTAAACATAAAATCCTAAACATTGTTGCTGTTGTCAACCCTCTTACCCTTACAGCAAATCCTGTTACTCTTCTAGCAAACCCCCTGANCCTGTTACCCTTCAAACAAACCCTGTTACCCCTCTAGCAAACCCTGTTACCTTTACATCAACCCTGTTACCCTTCTAACAAACCCCCTGACCCTCACGTCAACCCTGTTACCTTTCAAACAAACCCTGTTACCCCTCTAGCAAACCCTGTTACCTTTACATCAACCCTGTTACCCTTCTAGCCAACCCCCGACCCTCATGTCAACCCTGTTACCCTTCTAGCAAACCCCCTGACCCTCACGTCAACCCTGTTACCCTTCAAACAAACCCTGTTACCCCTCTAGCAAACCCTGTTACCTTTACATCAACCCTGTTACCCTTCTA
>CM074956.1:1665665-1681224 GCA_037577455.1 Pangasius macronema
TACATCAACCCTGTTACCCTTCTAGCAAACCCCTGACCCTCACGTCAACCCTGTTACCCCTCTAGCAAACCCCCTGATCTGACCTGATGCCTGTGTGTGTGTGTGTGTGTGTGTGTGTGTGTGTGTGTGTGTGTGTGTGTTTTGCCTGATTTCCCCTAAGTGAAAATAACCTTGCATAAGCTTGGACTTTTCTGCATTGCTACCTGAGACTGAATATGATGCTGCCACCACCATGCTTCATGGTGGGGATAGTGACAAGCGATGTTGGGTTTCTGTTTGTAATGAAAATGACAGAGTGGAGAACTAACTGAACTGAGATTCACTTACTAACTATATGTAAGCAGCAGGGTTGCCAGGCGTGGCAGGTTTATCTGGGGGTTTTTATTTTTATTTTTGTTCTCAATCTGCCTCACATTCTACAAACATGCCCATCTTGAACTCCAGATTACACTCACCATGTTTAGTCACCAGTCTACTGATCACACACATCTAGACTCATCATTCACCTGCATACTCATCATGACCTCTCATCAACAAGGCGTTTCCACCCACAGAACTGCTCACTCAATGTATTTTGTTTTTTGCACCATTCTGTGTAAACTCTTATGTAAACAGCTTATGAAATGCTCAAACCAGCCCATCTGGCACCAACATCCACACCACGGTTAAAGTCACACAGATCACACTTTTTCTTCATCCTGGTATATAATGTGAACGTTAGCTGAAGCTCTTGACCTGTATCTGCATAATTTTATGCAGTGTACTGCTTCCACATTATTGGCTGATTGGATAACTGCATAAATGAGCAGGTGTAAAGGTGTTTAATAAAGTGATTAGTGAGTGTTTACATGCACAAAACACTCCATCAATGCAAAGTATCCTTGAGTGTATCTGTTCCTGACTTGCTAAGCCTTTTCATAGTAATCTATATTCTGTTTTTTTTCTGATTTGGTTTGTCCTGTTTGCTGAACACCTGACCCTTTGCATGTTTTTTGGCTCATGTTATTTGTCTTTGTCTTGTTTTTGTAACTGTCTGCAAACCTGTTTTATTCATTAAAGCGTATTTTTAGTATTCTTCTCCCCTTCAATGAATGCAGCAAGTATCCTATAGTGTGGCAGCAGGCACTCGCTTCTCAGGGTGAACTAGTGGAGAACATCAACAACAGCTTATGTAAGGATTTCATATTGGAATGCTCAATGTATTTTTCCAAGCAAGAGGGGGTCTCTGAGCAACATATAATCACTTACTTTATCAACCTTCTCACAGATAAAGCACTCACCTTGAGGCCGTCTGGTCTGAAAGAGGGGAATATTTCATAGAGAGCTTTCAACGAGTGTTTGATTACTCCCCAGAGGGAAAGGAGATTGGAGAGAAGCTCCTAGCTATCAAGCATGACAACCAGACACTGACCAGCATTAAAAGCAGCTGATCGGTGAGTGTTTCGTCCAGATATCCTAAAGGAGCTTGCCTGCCATAATAACCAGGCCAACTTCACTCATCGACTTGTTCATCAAGGTTGGACAAGCTAAGCTCAGCCATAGATGAGGACTTTGCTTTTACTGTTGCAGCTCCAAGCCCTGGGTTGCCCAATGTCCTGAACATCCTCATCCATCACAAGCCACACAACCAGCTCATGAGTGAACTAGCTCCTCCCTTCACAAGATTCATTTTCTGCCCAGTTTTCACTATAAGTACAGAAAAAACATTCAGAGGGTTTCTCTGTTATTTCTGTACTGATTGACTCCAGGGCAGAGGGTAACTTCATAGACCAGGCCCTAGTGGAAGAACTCCGTCTTTACATTTACATTTATGTCATTTGGTAGACGCCCTTATCCAAAGGGACTTACAATGATCTCATTTATACAGCTGAGCAGTTGAGGGTTAAGGGCTTTGCTCAAAGGCCTAACAGTGGCAGCTTAGTGGTGCTGGGATTTGAATTCTCAACCTTCTGATCAGAAGTCCAATGTCTTAACCACTGAGCTACCACTTCCCTTTTGACCTTGTTGGGTCTTGACACCCAACCTCTCCAGTCTCATCAAGCACTTGACGGAGGACCCATCAGCGGTGGTGCTGTCACTGACCATACCAAACCCATTCACCTATATGTCAGTGCCTTGTGCATGAAGACCACGTCTCCCTTTTCATCACCATGACCAAAAAAATTCTCCATCATCCTCAGTTTTCCATGGACACATGTCCATAATCCACAGCTCTCCTGGGCAGAAAAGGAAATTGTCTGCTGATTCCCTCTCTGTCACTTTGCATGCCTCAGAACCCCACAGCTTATGGCCAGATCCACTTCCATCAAGAGTCGCCAAGCATCCACTCGGGTGGATTCCAACCTGTTACCATGAATTCAAGGATGTTTTCAGCAAGGTTAAAGCAAGCACCCTACCTCCTCATTGACATTACGACTGCGCCATTGAGCTCGTGGCAGGCACACAAAACTTAATTTATCCGTTAATAGCCACTGAGAATCAGGCCATGGAAGAGTACATCAGGGAAGCACTTGAGCAAGTCTACATTCAACTCTCTATGTGATCCTCATAGGCAGGATTCTTCTTTGAGGAAAAAAGGGAACAGACTCAGACCATGCATTGACTAGTAGACTGAACCAGATCACGATAAATCATTACCCCCTCTCACTTGTTCCACTGGCCCTGGAACAGCTCAGAGAGGTGTGCATATTCAGTAAACTGGACTTGCGGAGTGCATATAATCTCATCCGCATCAAAGAAGGCGACGAGTAGACGATAGCCTTCAGCACCACCTCTGAATATTGCGTGATGCCATAAGTCTCATTAACGATTTCTCTTTGCAAATTTCTATAGGCAATTCATCCACAACTTCATCCTCATCACTGCACTGCTTCTTTCCTTGCTCAAAAGTGGGACAAAGGAATTAAAGTGGAGCCCAGCAGTGTAACAAGCCTTCTCCCACCACAAGGAGGCATTTACGTCAAGTACATCAAGGCAGCAAAACATCGAAACTCTTGCCAAGCAGGGTGGGCCCTATGACATTTAGAAGTTTTATGTTTTGAATAAACTTTATGGTTTTAATATGGCATCATTAATACATTTGGCCACGATACATGGTTTAATGCAGAGTTTGGGATTTTGCGTTTTGACTGTTGAGTCGATTGTCACACAGACCTGGCAACCCTGGTTAGGAGCCTACGCGGGTTATGTGTGTTACGTGTATTTAAGTTTATCCTTAATGAGCAAACCAGAGGTAATAGTGGCAAAGAAAAACTCCCTGAGACCACATGAGGAAGAAACCTTGAGAATGAAAAGAGGAAAACCATCCACATCTGTGCATCTGAGTCATTACTCATCTACAGCTGTATATTCTCGTGTGTAGAGAGGAGCTTGAGGATGAGCACTGGGGTCATTTTTGATTTCGTTAGCTTTTTAACTTTAAGTCTATAATATCAAAAGGAGAGAATGCAGGAGAAAATAAAAATTCTTATGTGCAGTCTCTCTCGTGCAACCCCCCCCCCTCTCTCTCTCTCTCTCTCTCTCTCTTCTTTCCTCCTTTTCCTCACTTTTACACTCATTTTTTTTACAAGCCATCATTTCCATTAAATTAGTGCCCAGGGTTTTAATTGCACGTTATGAAGCCTGTTTTATTGCCATTTGAGGGAGGGAGCAGTGTGCATGCGTAAGAGTTAAAATTTTTTTTTGCAGTTTCTGTCTTTGTATGTTTGTGTGTTTTTCCCTCCTCTTTTTCACACCGGTCGTCTTGTTGTTACTGTTTTAATAGAGAATCAGCCCTTCAGAGCCAAGGCTAAACTTAGCAACAGCATTAACCAATCCAGCTGAGAGGAGGAGATCTTCAGCTTTGAATTTTAGATGAATAACAGATAACTACCATATGGAGTGTGTGTGTGTGTGTGTGTGTGTGTGTGTGTGTGTGTGTGTGTGTGTGTTTGAGCTAATTCTCTGCAGCCACTAAAACATCATGCCTATAAAACGAGGAGCATGTACGCATTGCTTCCTGTTACCCCCAACAAAGCTAATGTAGCTAACGGGTAATAAAACAGAGGGTAACAGGGTTGCCATGAGAGTAAGAGGGTTGATAGAAGGGTAATGGGGTTGATACGAGGATAACAACATTTACATATGGGTGACAGGGATGACATAACCGAGGTGGGTAATTTATCCTCCTGCTTATATGGTTTATATGTACATGTTTGTGTCGACAAAAAGCAGGGGTTTGTGGGAAAGCATATTTCACACGGTAAAAATCAGTGGTTCTGGGTTTCAAGCAAACGCTGATTGGTTGAGCGGGAAAGCGTATCAGGTAGCTGTGGATTTGGGATGAGACCCAACCACTCTAGAAAAATGGATCAGAACTGTGACGATGTTGGAGAAAGACACGGAAAGAGCTGGTTGTTAGTACAGAAGAAAAAAAAGAGACAATGTGTCAGTCTAATGCTGGCACAAATGCAGAGTTTTTCTTCTTCTCTCTGTTTTCCTTACTACAGTAAAACTTCAGACAGTTTTTTTTTTTTTTTTGGCAAATTCTAGTTTGGTATCTACTACACACACACTCCTAGTGCACACGTCTTACACACGACACTCACACCTTCCTCAGATTCAGTATAAATCAGCATTCATTCAGTGCCACGGCGACGTTTAGTGTATGTTTATAGATGCCTTAAAGTGACATTATGGATCTTAGGTTTAGGCTTAATGTGAGTCTAGAGAGTTTTCATCACTTCATTCTCTATTTCTGTCCTTCCACCCAGCGACCCATCCCCCGCCCTCCCTCTTTTCTCTGCCCTCTCTGAGGCCCCATGCAGCCTGAGGCCTAATTAATACTTAATTAGATTTGTTGAAATTGATTAGTGACTTCATCCCGCCGCTGCACCCTGCAGAAACGCCATTAATGTGCCATTACTTTTACACACACACACACACACACACACACACACAGTTACCCACAACCAACACAGATCACGCTTAGCCAAGAGAGAAACGAACAATTCAATCTGAGGAAGAGTATAAAATTAGAGACGTGTGTGTGTGTGTGTGTGTGTGTGTATTTGTGTTAACATAATTTCATACATCTGAGGATCTTCCTCCCTTTTTTTTTTTTTTTTGCCAGAAATGTAGGTCACGGTGAAAACTGCACCTTCAAATGATTAATGTTCATCTTTGCGAGAAATGTCAGGTCAGATGAGGTGCCTCGTGTCGCAGCTCACCATGACAGCTTATAACACATTTAGAGCTTATGATGCCTGTCACTGCACGCTAGCGTTTAGCATAACATTAGGCACGAGTTCCAGTGAAAGGGTTCATCTGAAAGGTCACAGGAAATTTCACACCGCGTGTGAAGACGCTGACGTTTCGCAACAACCTACGCAACGATCCAACTATTTTTTTTTTTATTTTTTTTTAAACCTCCACTGTCTCTGCGGTTAAAGGAATACTCCACTGGTTTTAATCCCTTAAACCACCTCATCTGTAGTGTGTGTATGTGATCACCACGGGCAAGACATGTTTTCCTGCACCCCCTTGAAGCCCCGCCTCCTTCCTCCTCATCTCACATTAGTCATTTTAATAGAATTAAAAGAAAAAAAAGAAAAAGTGTGCATGTAAACCTTTCTTGTGTCTGCATCTGAAATAAAGCAGACGAGCAGCAGCTTTTTTCCTTTAGCGCCTGGAGGTTACAGTAAAACCACACACACACTCCATTTTCCATCTTGACTTGGGAAAGGACTCTAGCGAATTGTACTGTGTTTACTGACGTAACGCTCGCATTAGCTTTACCCTCACTGATCACAGCGAGCACTAACTAGCAAGCAAGAGCAGGTTACTAAGCGAAAGCTAGTCTAGCAGATGAGCGTAAAAATGCAAACTAATGCAGCAAAAGGTAACTAGCGAACGAACGCTAACCTAGCGTAGTATAGCTACTGCGTTACTGTAGTTTTGCTCTGTGGAGGTTGAACAGTCCTGATTCTCACTGCTCGTGTTTAGTTGCTTGAGGCGGAGTCTCATACAGAGGACTGTCAATCAAGCCTACTCATTAAAATATTAGGCCACGCCTTTTAGGACAGTCCTGAGATCGGTCTGAACAGTTCAGCTGCTGCTTGAGCAGTTATTTCAGACTTTACTGAATATTCGATTTAAAACAAAAAAACTGACATGTTTTATACCGTGTGTGTGTGTGTGTGTGTGTTTGTCAGAGAGAGAGAGAGAGAGAGAGAGCTTCAATCTGTTTATTACAAGCTGGAAAGCGCTTCATGGAGGGATCCAGAACACACACGGGCTGTTTTTGCTGGCTGAGTGTGTTTGCTCATGCTCCCTATTGTGCTGTGTGTGTGTGTGTGTGTGTGTGTGTGTGTGTGTGTGTGTGTGTGTGTGTGTGCGCGTGTGTATACAATTGAGGGTCTTTTTCAGGCCTTTTACAGAGCATTGCTCTCTCCAGTACACTCCATGAGGCTTAAGTGTTTTTGGACCACCAGCTGTTTTCACTCGGCATTTAAAAGAGCACTGAAGTCCTTCTTTATGGGCTGTGTGTGTGTGTGTGTGTGTGTGTGTGTGTGTGTGTGTGTGTGTGTGTGTTTAGGGAGGGAGGGGGTTTTGAAGGTCCAAGTCGTCCTCTTTTTTTTTTTCTCATACACACACTCGAGTCGGATCCACCCTTATTCCCATTCCTTCGTCATCATCATCTCCTCCATCACCACTTTATGACGTCCTTCCTCCAGCTCCTGTGTGTGTGTGCGTGTGTGTGTGTGTGTGTGTGTGTGTGCGCATGTGTGTGTTTCCACTCACAATACCAGGCTCAAGTCCAGAAAGCCGGATGGCTGACTAGCATGTTGGACAACTGCTCCATGTTAGTCCGAGCCAGAGAGGGAGACTGGGGTCACTCGAGTTCGGTCCTCTCAGGATATCAGTCAAATCATCGTCTCCTCCCAGGCAACTGGCAACCATATTTGTTTATCTCTCTCTCTCTCTCTCTCTCTCTCTCTCTGTTTCTCTCACTTTCTCTTCCTCAACCCACTTTCCCACTGAGGACATGATAAATCATAAGTTCAAAACATCTTTGCTTCTCGTTTTTTTTTTTTTTTTTTGTCCTGCGCCTCGCCAAACACCACTCCAACATGTGTTGTGTGGGAACGCGGTGCTTTTTATAGCCTTTTCGCATTTTTGATGAAGTCTCTGGAAGACATCTGGAACACCGCAGAACGCTCATCCTCGTCTCGTCCTTATCACATAGAGACAAGGCTAATCGTCATGGCAACACTGATTCACGCCTTACTGTTTACTCGCACGAAGCCCAGTCATAACTGGAGGTTTAATCAGCTCGACTCTGTGTGAGAATTACAGCTTGATTTGAACAAGATTTTAACGTTTCTTGTTCTCTGAGTGGGAGGGACAGTGTCTCTCTCTCTCTCTCTCTCTTCCCTGGCGATCAGAGCGACGCCAGCCAATCCTGGGGTGGTTAGTACTTTGCTCTGAACGTGACACAGCGTGAGCAGCAGTTCAAAAAGATACACGTCATGGAGGAAGTACTAGCCCTGACCCTCCCTGGTCGGTTATCTGTTGTAGGAAATTCATCAGCATGAATACAATATGGAAGGTGTAGTTCCTTGTTGAACGTGATGTGCTCGTTGCTAATTTCCGAATTTGCTGTCACGTTTCCAAATCTGCTACACTTTTTTTCCGGATTTGCCGTCGTCTTTTTCCGAATTTGTTGTGGTGGTTCTGAATTCGCTGCGTGTTTTTAGGTTTTGTTGTACAGTTTCCAAATTTGTTGTTGTCTTTGCGAATTTGCTGCCATATTTCCAAACATGCTGTGAAATTTCCCGAATTTGTTTTCACTTTTCCGAATTTGCCGTCATATTTCCGCCTTTTCCGCAATTGTACGCATTTGCTGTACTTTTGCCAAAATTCGTTGTCGTGTTTCCAAAGCTGCTCTCCTGTTTCTGAATTTGCTGTAATTTGTCCTAATCTGGTGAAGTGATTTCATATTTGCATTTTCAGTTTGTTTTCAAGTTCAGCACTTTTTATGTTTTGGAAACATCCAGAGAATTGCTCTGTTGCTAAGAGGACGTGATAATCAGATGAATATCAGGTATTGGGCGATACACCCAGAGCTCTGATACTGGTATTTTGTTGAAAATGGAATATTTGTCACTTTCGTTGATTTCAGAAAGTGTGTCGTTTATTCTAACATTAATTTAATATATATTTTTGCCTGCAATGTTTGTTTTTTTTTTAGTAACAGCAATTCAGCATAACAATTTCGGTTGTCGCTGATGTCGCCATGCTGGACGTTGATAAACGATTAAGCCGTCAGCTCGGGTCTTTCACGTTTACTCCTTACCCATGTGTTAAATGAAAAACTCTTAGAAAAAGAAATTCCATGTAGCACCATAGAAGTTTCTTCAGTTTGTGAATCTTTAATAACAAAAAATAGCCTAGCCAAATAGCCTACCACCTTACTGATGCAACCTTCTGTTCTGCAGAGTCCATTTAAAACAGTAAATTCACAAATATAAAATTAACATATTTAGATTGCAAAAGGAAGTAGAATACGTGAAATTAAGAGTGGGAAATAATTTATAATCAAACTGAGCGATTCAAATCGACGCATAAAACTGCTTCTTGGGTAAAATCACGATTTTAAAGACGTGTTTTAAACCAGGATTTCATGTTTTTTATAGCGTGAGAATTTTGAACATCGGCCAATCGTTTTAGAGCTCTGAATGCAAACACTCCAGGATGTGCTGCTATTGGAAAATAAGCTCTGTGGAAGGATCTGAAAGACGTTATTGTCATGTTTCGTAGCCGAGCTCAGTTTGAAGGTGGTGGAGTTTTCTGTAGACTGAAGGCGCGGCGAGCTAAAACACACACACTCCAGCTCTCGGAGACGACGTCGCACAAAAGATCAGCCGCATAGCGGAGTGTGTAAAGCAAACATAGCACAAGGAGGTGAACACAATATAAAAAAAAGACAAATTATTAGAGAAAACGGAGACATTTGAGAGACGTGTTGATCTAAAACGAGGCTGCTTTCACACTGGGTGTTCCAACCAAGCAATCCTCTCTCATTCATGTACCGTCTCCAAAGCCAAGGCTTAGACACGCCTCCTCCTCGCCACACATCGACTAAATGTTAAAGATTAAATCTTTTTTTTTTCCCAGATTTTTTTTTTCATATCGGCAAGGCACAGTTGATACAGTTGTTATAAACGTACAACATCGAAGCCCTGGAAAAATGAGGCAAAGCAAGCCGATCCAGCACATATGGCCTGGAGAATAAATCATTAGCACGAGAGTGAATCTGTAAAGCGCATGATACACAGATGGAGGAAACGCAAAATAGTAGGACTGACTAGACTGCACTAGTGATTTTTTTTTCTGTTTTCTTTTTACAGCAGATTCTGTGATAGAAATGCGAGGAAAGGGTTAAATCCATCCCGCAGCCCACATCTGGGAGTCATTCGAGACATTCCACAAGGCTTACCACATGTTTTCGGATGGCCGAAATCCCGCGAAAGGGCTCGGCTGTCAAGATTTTTGAAAAATCAGCCTGCTTATTTTTTTTATTTATTTTTTTTACATTTTTTTCCCTAACATTTTTTTTTTTTTGATGAGAGTACTGAAGTATGAGAGAGGAGTCTGTGGAAGAAAATTAAGGCGTATTAAAGTTTCTTTGTCTTACAGGTTGGCTTTGGATGATAGAAGATGGTGTAGTGTGTGTGTGTGTGTGTGTGTGTGTGTGTGTGTGTGCGTCAAGTGATGTTATCTCTCTTTTTTTTTTTCCTTACAGGCTTTTTTTTTTTTTTTCAGGTCATAAGCCTCCATAACCTTTATCCACACTGATAAAGATCTCCATGTCTGGAAATCTGGGCTCGAGTGCAACATGCACAGCAAAATTGGAACAAAACATACATTTAGCACGTGTGTTTTCCATGCCCTACACACACACCCCATGCTGTTACGTGCTGCTCCAACACAACTGCAATGCCGTGGTGCTGGCAGCCTGTGGTCGAATTAGATAATGCACCATGAGGACTTGGCAGACGAGAAATTTAAATAAATACACGCTTTTCAAGCAGAGAGGCGGGGCACGTGGCATTGTGGGTATTCGGGAGGGAGGGATGTGGTGTCTAGGGTTGGTTTCAAGCGTGTGGGATGGCTCTTCTGGGACTTCATGCTCTTTTAACGCCGAACACAAGCAACCCTCAGCTCTCTGTGGCTCTTGAAACCCTTCTAGAGCCTTTCTAGAGCCTTTCTAGGTCATTCTTGTCACACTGCTTCACTTCAGTTATTAGCAATGTTGAAGGAAATGGCGGCGTAAAAGCCTTTTCCCAACCTCCAGGATCCTCTTCATAGCAGGTGAAGTAATGAACGAGCTACTTTTACCACCCCGAAAGTTGATTATTGTTCACCACATCCCAATGGGTTTTATTCCTCTTACACGGCAACAGCCATCTGCCAATGCTAAAGCTTTTTGTTTATTAAATAATACCAAAAAAAATGTACAGGTTATAAATATATAATTATGTTTAATGTTTTGAAATGACCTTTCACAACTCGGCTTAGTTCATGTTCTGGCTTACCTTATAACCGTTATACATACAGTCGTTTCCTCACCAGAGTCTCTTTTCCCCTCCGAAAAAACACATGAGAATGTTACTGAGAAACCGCAAATCATAACCTCCTCCATCCTGAAGAAGTCGGGAAAGGTACAGATTCGCCTGACTGTTACAAAGCACTGACACTGGAGACTCCTTCCGTTAACCATAACTATATCATATCAATGGCTATTCTCTTTTTTTCCGTTTTGTTTTGATATCCTAGGCTGTCATTTTGGTAATGAACTGTGACATTCCACCTACCGGAATGTGTTCGGACAGTGTGAGGAAACCCAGAGAACCCCGGAGGAAACCTGCACGGTCACGGGGAGAACATGCTGGATCAAACGCCTGGAGCTGTGCGATGCTGCAAGCTATGCTATGTAAACGTATCTAATTTGATGTTGAAAAATGATATTCACATTCATTAAAAAAAAACTGAGCTCAGCACACCATGTTGGGGAAAAAAAGCCTTTTAATCGTTAGTCCACTTTCAGTAGTTTTTTAAGATCAGGTTATTTTGATCCCAAACTGGAGGATGATTCGTTGTAACATAAGGATTAAGAGCAATCATCTTCTGAAGCTTTTTTTTTTTTTTTTTAATTTTTCCTGAAAGGCCATTCGGATAAGTGGGTAGTATCGTCACTGAAGCTGGATGGCAGGCAGACAGCATGCACTGATCCTTTATTTGTCCACTCAGCACCAGGGTGTTAGCTAAGATACCGAAAATGTTTGTGTTGGGTGGGCCACTGCTCGGCAGGGCTCTGTGTGTGTGTGTGTGTGTGTGTGTGTTTATTAATCTCTGGCTGTGATATATGGGGTGTTATAGCAATAGGAGAAGCTTGTGAGTATCATCGTGATCACGACGTGTAAAGTTACTCCTGAAATAGGCCGAGGAGCGAGGCAGTAACGAGTAAAACATGAGCTCGTCCAAAAACACACTGAAACACTCTGTAACATGCTGAAAGCCAACAAACCATACTAAAACACTGTAACACATGCAAATGCACTGTAACAGTGTACACTGTAATTGAATGAAACACAATGTAACACACTGAAACACGCTGTAACACACTAAACATGAAATACACTGAAACACTGTAATATGCTGAGACACACTGAGACAGTACCACACTGTAACTGAATGAAACACACTTCAACACGTTGAAACACTTTATCCCACTAACACATTAACACACTGAAAAACATGGAAACACTGTACAACACACTAACATATTGTAACTCACTGAAACCCGCTGTAACGCGTTATGACCAACTGAAACTCACTGTAACACTCTGCAACACATTGTAACCCTCCGTAATGCATTATAACACACTGTAACACACACAGTACCACAGTGTATCACACCGTACCACAGTGTAACACACTGAGACATTCTCTAACACACTGTCACAGAAAACACACTGTAACACATGAAAAAAAACACTAACATCCTGAAACATGTTGTAACCCACTGTAACACACTATAACACTCTGTAACCCACAATAAACCCACAATAAAACAACGTAACCCACTGTAACACAACATAACCCACTGAACCACATGATAACACAACATAACCCACTGAAACACACAGTAACCCACTGTAACACTCTGAGACACATTGTAATCCACTGTAACACTTTGTAACCCATTGAACCACACGGTAACACAACATAACCCACTGTAACACTCTAAAACACACAGTAACCCACTGTAACACTCAAACACACAGTAACCCACTGTAACACTCTTAAACACACAGTAACCCACTGTAACACTCTTAAACACACAGTAACTCACTGTAACACTCTAAAACACACAGTAACCCACTGAACCACACAGTAACAAAATGTAACCCACTGTAACACTCTAAAACACACAGTAACCCACTGAACCACACTGAAACACTCTAACACAATGTAACCCATTGAACCACACTGAAACACTAACCCACTGAACCACACAGTAACACACTGTAACGCACAGTAACACACAGTAACACACTGAAACACACTGAAACACTAACCCACTGAACCACACAGTAACACACAATAACACACTGTAACACACAGTAACACACTGTAACACACTGAAACACACAGTAACACAATGTAACCCACTGAAACCCACTGAACCACACTGAAACACTAACCCACTGTAACCCACTGAACCACACAGTAACACACTGAAACACAATGTAACACACTGTAACACTCTGAAACACACTGTAACCCACTGTAACACACTACCACATTGTACATATGTAAAAAAAAAAAAATAAATCTTGAAAAAGAAATCACTTGTGAAAATAAAAGAATCATATACGGGGAAAAAAACATAGATGGTGTTTATACAGTGACTTCCTGTTTCCGGGCTCTGTAAGAAACAGCATTAAAGGGCCATAGAATCAGTCACAGGTCACCTGTTAAACCATTAGCACAATTTACACATGAATTATGAGATGGAGCCATGAGGGAAAAGCACAAAATGCACCAAATCACTGACCATAAAAACACGAAGTCACTGAAACCAGAAATCATTTCAGTAATTTTTCTCAACATGGGTTTAATGCTAATGCTAATGCTAATGTTATAACGCTAAGGCTAAAACGTCTCTCTCCAGTTCTTAAAAGCCTCTGTGGCTTCGGCCCGGCATCATGTAACGAAACGTCAGAGGGTATAATGCTGCCTCGTTTAGGATTTATAACGACTCCTGGAGGTTTATGAGGATTATACGATCACATGGCGTCGGAGTCTATCCTACCGATGCTGTGTAGTGAAGGAATTTCTTTGTTAAACCGATAAAACCTCCGCTGCTAATCTTTCCTGTAGCCTCACTACCAAGTGTCTGATACAGAAAAGCCACACAAGTCGTCACGAATCTCGTACGAAACTTGCACACTTAGTTTTTATATATTTTTCACAGATATTGTATGTTTTATATATTTTTCACGTGATTTTTTTTCACAATTTCTTTTTCACATGATTTTTTAAAATATGGTTGTTTTATTTTCATGTGATTTTTCTCCACGATTCATTTATTAAATCTGATTTTTTTTTACACGTGATGCAGTTAGTTTTGTGTGTTTTTTTTTTTTTTTACACGTAATTAATTTTTTTTCCTACGGTATTAATGACCACATTCTCGTGGTATTATTGATTACATTCTCATAAGTAAGCACATATTACTAACATGTAATAAAGCACATAAGTTACAGTAGGAAAGGGTGATTTGTTATGAGAGCTTGTCAATCAAATAAGCCACGCCCCTAGCCCATGGTGCCGTGACCTACGTGTGTGTCGTCTTTTCGGGGCAAAATAAAAGATGAGGCAGTTTCAGATGATATTTTGATGGCACTTGGGAGCAGCTGCACTTGTGCTGCAGCTGTGGAACTTGATGCATGTTGGGATTCTCGGGAGAAATCCGGGAGAACCGGGAGAGCGCGTGGGTGAAAACCGCAGTCCAGTGGAACAGGGCTGGATATCAGGTCATTATGTAACCTCAGAAACTGAGACAAGGGTTAACGGGGACACTCCCCCGCCAGACGGACCGGCGCTGCGCGAGAGGAAACGGAGAGGGGAGGGGGGCGGGGTCATTCGCGCGCGTCGGGTTTCACAAAACACACACACAGACATACACACACTTGCACACGCAGGCACGTGACTCCAAATGGCCGCTGTCGCCTCCTCTGGCTCGCGCGGAGCTCCGTTCCCGCTTCCCGTCACCCCGTCCGAGTCGGTCGGACGCGCGCGCTGTTTCTGAGCCCGCTTTCCGGTTTCCCATTTGGAGGTCACTTGTGCACTGGGAGGGTTTTACACACACACACACACACACACAGAGCACGAGAAACGGCGGCACGACACCGTGGAGTAACATCCTCACTGCGCACCGCGTCAGAACCGAGCCGCGGAGAGAAACTTGGATCGGTCGCGAGACGCCGGTGGGTGGAGCCAACAGGTTACAGGTATTCATGAGGCTTTTCTTTCCTCCTCCTCCTCCTCCTCCTTCTTCTCGAAACTTCCGGCTTGTGTCTGATGGAGCTGTCATCCTGCTCAGCATCGCTTCTCCTCCAGACATGTTCTTTAAAGTTCAACACGTGCAGACTGCAGTCATTCTGATGCGTTTCATGAGTCTGCTGCAGATGTGCTGGATGTTGATGCATTTCCCGTTATTCCTGTGAGAAGTTAAGGGTTGTGTGTTGCTCTGTGTTGCTCACAGGGGGACATTGTTATTGTGAGCATGGTTAAGATATCATGTCATCGATGATGAACAAGCATAAGGTTTCACTGTTAGCTCCCAAGAGCGTCTTCTGTCACTCACCACTTTCCGGTGATGTTCAGCATCACGCTGATGAGAAATCCAGCATATGTTTAGCGGAGACAATGAAGCAGTTCAGCTAGTTAGCGAGCTACAAGATGACCAGCGCAGTGACGTTGAAGGAGGTATCAGAACGATCTGTTTCAATGAGGAGTAAAGCGCTGCTGCATCACTCTTTTTCACACTATCAGCACAGCATTGTGGGTAACCTGTTAACCAAAGTGATAATAGACCATCATTAGCATGAAAGAATGAATGAACCTGTCAGTTTGGTTTCAACTATGACATACTTATACCTGAGTAAGTATTACCTGCCTTTAGGGCAATAATGGCTCAACACGGAAATGACATTTTAGCTACCAGCTTAGTAAAAAAGTATGCTGTCACTATGCTAACATTATGCTCTTGGAACGTAGGTACCATCACACCATCATAGTTAACTTTTTAACTAAACTCGTAATAAGGGTAGTATGTGCTTGTACGGGAAAACAACTAATGACAGGGTGGTGTGGTGGAACTGCAAAGCGTAAACTCCTCTGTCCTGAAGATGTCAGAAAAGGTACATCTTTACTGCTAGCTGATACAAAGCGTTAACACTGGAGACTCCTTCCATACATTTTAAATAGATATCTTCACCATTCAGAG
>CM074956.1:1681248-1698025 GCA_037577455.1 Pangasius macronema
ATGCAGAAGATAGGGATAGGTGGAGAGTGATGATTCGCTGTGGAGACCCCTGAAGGGAAAAGCCCAAAGAAGAAGATCTTCACCATACCGACGATTACATACGTTTAAAATTTTTTGTTTAAAAATGTGGAGCGTCTGCCATACAAGTCACTGTGAATGAGTTGTTACTACAGAAACGATAACATATTAAACGTTCGTTCAGAAAATGAATCAACACCTTCTAACCAATCACAGTCCAGCATTGATATTATACATAGTAACTTACGCGATTACAGCACACTTAATCACTGTTTACTCTGACAAGTGTTTTCATGTTATGCTGTTCTACCTCAATCAATTCTTCTGACACACCAGTTCCATCAGAAAAAAACCCTTTTCTCTTTCTCCACTTCCTTATAAGATGAACGCCAGAACACAGAATGGAAAAAGCAAAAGCAAAAAAAAAAAAAAAACGTGATAGTGACTCAACATCTCCTGGCAAAAATCATGTATTTCTTTTTCAGCCGCTGACTTTCTGATGGTTTATTTAACTTATTTTTCCCCACATGGTCCTTGGAACAGAATGTTTTTTGGGAGAGGACGGCAGGAGGACTGGACGTTTTCAGAGTGTTTTGTAGAGGACCGGAGTGTGTCAATGTGGAGTGTACAAAAAAAAACCCTACAATGCAGTGGATTGTGATTGTGACAATGGTGCTATTGTTGCAGGGCTTAGCATAGTGCTGTGTCACCGTACTGGGTCCTGATGGTGTCAAACTGTCAGATCTACATTTAAAGCACAAGTTAAACCAGTTAGGGATTTGTGGATTGATTGCGTGCATGAATTGTTCCTTGTCTTATACTTTTTTGCAACCTATACACATCTTTTGCAGCAAAACTTTCTGATGTCTTTCTGAAAAACATCCTGGGTCTCAAAGGATCACTCTATCATCTATAGAGTTAGAGTTCCACTCTTAGTTACAGCTCAGTGTGATGGTCATTTCCAATTAGTAAAGATGACTGGACTCTTCAAATGGTTTTTGAAAATCCTGATTATTCTCTTGACGTCCTGCAAATTCTATACTTCAGATCAACAAGGAAATTAAGGCTCTGTTTTCAGAGGCTGTTGTCTCTAGAAGCAGTTCCCAGAAGTTGTTTAGGCTCTGTAGGAACCAGACATAGCTTTTTTTTGTCTCTGAAGAAAACAGGCTCTCTTTCTTAAGGACATACAACTGAAGAAAGCCAGCTCTGGTTCTGGGCAATGGCAGCTCTGGAAGCAGGGTTTGTATCTGCAGGTTGTTTGGGTCTAAGTCAGGTGCTGTTTCTCAAGGCCCTTTTGCTCATTTGGAGCAAGCTTGAAGACAAGCATTTCTGAAGAATCCAAGTTCTGTTTTTGGAGATCGTTAACTCTAGAGTTAGATGCTGTTTCTTAAACCACTTTTACTCTGGAAGTAGGTTTCAGGAATACTCACTTCAGAGGAAAGCAGGCTCCGGACAGAATTAGCTCTGGAAACAGATTTGTTTCTTGAGATTAACTCTTAGACCAGGCTTTGATCATAGAGACCATTAGTCCTTTATCTGGACATTGTTCATCTCTAAAGGAAGTACATTCTGTTTCTAGAGGATGGTATTTTTGGAAACCTGCTCTAAAGATAGTAGGCTCTGGAGAACATGCTCAGCAAACAGGCTTTGATTTTGAAGGGTCTTTGGCATTGAAGGAAACAGAGTCCGTTTCTGGAAGACATTATTTATGGAAACAGGCTCTGTCTGTGGGGGTCATAGCTTTATTTCTAGAAGCTGTTAAGCTTTGAGAACAGGCTCCATTTATATAAGTTGTTCATTTTAAGCATTATCTGGACAGTCACCTCTGCAAAAAGACCTTGTTTTTTGGAATCTGTTTGGCTCCAATTAAACGAGGCTCTGTTCCTGGAAAGTGTTAACTCTGGAGACAGGTTCTGTTTCTGGAGACCATTAGCTCTGGAGACAGGTTCTGTTTTAGGAGAACATTATCTCTGGAAGGCTGAGATATTGGCAATGAAGAAATCAGGCATTGTTTCTCCAAAGTATTAGCTCCAGGAACAGATTCTGGAAGTACACACTGTTTTTAGATTGCATTAGATCTGGAATCAGACTGTGGAATATGTTTCTGGAGGCTGTCTGGCTCGGAAGCAAGCAGTCTCTGTTTTTGGAGAGAGCTCAGCCATGTGCCATGCCATTGGACTGGTACGCGGCTGCCAGGAGCCTCCTACTTGTTCAGGCCTTGTGTTGATGTGGTCAGACCAAGCGAGGCGAAGAGATTAGCTCAAACCACATGGACAAATTAAGGCTGAGGAATCGAGCCGTGGCATGCAGAGGCGTAAAACCTCATTTCCCAAGAAGAACTTCCATTTTCCTACTTGGAGAAGTGATCAGAAAGTTTAGTCTTTGTTTCATAATGGGTTGTTGTTATTCCCAACAATCAGTGTGGTTGTAAAAAAGTAGAGAATTATATTTGATTCCGGGTTAAATGACATTGATAGAAGTCTTTCAAGATATTCATGAGCATTTCATCTTAATAATCCTATATTTTAGCTGAAAGACCTTGTGCATACATTGTAAATTCATTACAGTGTACATGAACATATTGAGGAGTGGATATATACAACAGGCCTTTATCAGCAGTGTTTATCTTTTTGTCTCGTTTACAAAGACATGTAGACACCATAAACCATATAATCACAAACACACCGCGAAACTTCAAGAACCCTGAGCCAGAGGCGCCTTTTAGTATCTAGCAGAGTTACAGCTGCATTGCTAATAGTTTTACAGAGGAGGCTAAAGTAGATTCTGGAAATACATAAGCCATTATTTTGCATAATTTGCACAACATAATTTGTTTTCTGAGATGGTTATCACAGAAGCTATGAGCCATTAGTAGATGCTTGATAAGTGGGTTGCACGTGGACAGCTTAGAGCAATACTTATTATAGTCGGTGTAATCCATCTTGTATTCCTCGAGACAAGCACAGCAGCTGAGGAGGTTTCTCAGAGTGAACATTGTGGCTAATGCAGCGGTCACAGGACAGCGAGGTTGCGGCAATTTGGTTTAGCCGCAGGAACATGTGATTCACCCTGAAGCGTCTCTGGGGGGAGAGGGGGAGTGTGGGAAAGGCCTGAAAAGTGCAGAGAGATTGTGAATGAAAGGCAGGATTGGGAAGTTAAACCCCTATGATGTGCTGAGAGACAAGTGCGGAAGCTCTGTGAATGCTGATGCTCTTCTGCCATTAGTGAGTCCACACCAGGACTTGACTCTATCGCAAGGGATGAAGGCTTTTCTTTTTATATCCTCCCAACCCACCCGTCTTTTCGGCTATTTCTCCTTGTGTCTTTGATGGTATTAAAGTTTTCACGTGTCAGACAGCACAGATCCCAGCGAGATGAAGAATGGAGAGATGAGAGGGAGCGAGAGCAACTAGGTCAGAGAGATAGGATAACTCAGCTGCCTCGTTTCAGCCTCTTAAAGGGGGCGTGCCGTTTTCTGCAACACATTTGGCGAAGTACTCTCACAGGCGCTTACAGTAAAAGAGGTCCCAGCTGCCAAGTGGCTTCTTCAGGTACTTCCCGATCCAACACCATGATACTCGGCTTTATCTGAAAGAAGCATCCACAGATTCGACAACAATCTGAACAGGGGCAAGGCGTGCTGGTGGGAATTCTTCCAGTGCTGTGTTAACATTAACTGAAGAGAAACTGGGAGAAAGTAAGTCTTCTGCAGAAAACAGATGCCACTAGTTCAGCCTTCTTTTTGGTAAGAGGAGCTCAGGAAATAACCCATGAAGCTTCTACATTGCTGGTCAAATTGAAAAAGAAAAGCCCATATGTGTAGTTGGGAAGAAATAGGCCATAATCATAATAATAATGATGGAGCATTGCAGCTCTTGGCTTCATGTCCTTAGCCCGCTATCAGCATTCCAACTGGAACAAGCTGTTCGGCCTTTTATTTGTTGTGAAAGTGCTGACGTGGTTTTGTAATTCGTCCCTGTTACACTACAGTATCATTACACATATCAGGAGTCCATGGCTATAAAAAGCGCCTGTTTTCCACCCTGGAGTTAATCATACTGGACTGTAACTGAACCTGGTGACCTTTTGTAGTGAAAGAGGCTTTTATTTGATTGTGTATCAGTGTAGCAGCATTTCTTCCTATCTCTCTCTGTCTCTCTGTCTCTCTCTCTTTCTCTGTTGCTCTTGGTCCTGCTCAGGCCTGGGAGTTTGAGCTGCAGCTTAATTGAGACAGGCTCGGCCACCTCAGAAATCCGCACTATGTTTATATTCGCCAGTAACGATCAGACCTAAATGTATTTATCTGACCCTGTGCTGGTGTTATCTAGGACTAGGATTGGAGTGTGTATATACAGATTGGAAGGATTAGAGGCTTGGGTAGAGGTTTGGACCTGTAAGTACTGTACCTATCTCATCCAAGCCCCCTCTCCTTTAATAAATGGCCTCCATTGGGCTGTTGCTTTCCCCTGCAGGACAGCACCATTAGTTTTGACTGATGATCTGTTCCTTTGAAAGGGCGATCTTAAGCACATTGGCATAGAAAATCTGATTCACAACACCCCCCCTCCTTCCCAACACCATTCTCTATCTTATTATCCTCTCCCTCCACTTCAGCCAGGATTCTCTTTCTCCTCCTTTTCTCCCTCTCAATTTGTCTCTAATTTGCTGGAAGTGCTCCTCGCCTCGAGGGCTGCTTGAGTTCCATTGTGTTTTATCTTCATTTTGTCTTTGTGTGTGTGCAGTGTGTGGAGTCAGAACATCATATGGGTTTGCTCTCACAGTGAGTGTGTGGAGATGTTTTATATGGAAAGAGGAGTTAAGAATAGTAAAGGATTACTGGGGTGTATTTCTATAGACCAATGTACCAAGAGGCACCCCCCCCTCCCTTTATTTTGATAAAATTATTGGCACCCTTGGCTTCATTCAGAACAAACGTCTCCACCTCCAGAGAAACTCCTCTCTACTTGTGATGGGAAACAGACACAGGGACTAGATTAGGATACAGATAGTTCTGGATTTGGATTATTAGCCATACAGTACCGTACTGTCCTGTGGAGAGGCTCTATAAGCAAAACAGCAGGCTACCATAGAAAGCTACGTTGTTACAAAGTGCAGTTCTTTGGCCAAATGTCCTCACTAAAATTTCACAACTTGCATACACTTCCAAAACTGCACACATTACACATCTTTATTGTAACCTTCTGCCTTGTTGATGTAGTAGTGCACACACTAAGTGTAAAGAGACACAAATGAAATCACTTATACAGAGGCACATGAGACAAGTGTATGTTCCTGAAACTGCTGCCTCATGAAATTACAGGAAGGGTTGCCAGATCTGGCCAATAAGAGTAGCCCAAAAACAAGCTCACTACCAAAACTCCAAACACCACATTTAAAGTCCAATGTCACTGCCGAGGATACTGTAGCATTTTCAAAGTAAAGTACAACATACAACGTAAGTTTACTGATGCCTTATTAAAACCATCCACATTTCCTTACAGATATTATTACAGATTACACATCTGTATCCATCTGGAGGAAGAACAATTAAAGGTTCTGTGCAGAACCCTACAACACAGTGTTTCCCTATCAGAGAGAGAATCATTTTAGGAGCCCTTAACTATCCAAAGAACACGTTTTCCATGTATGAAAATGAGTATTGCTGGTGTAGGAGTGTATAGCATTTGCCGTGGCAACGTGGGGTTAATTTGGTATCGAATTTGGGTACGGCATCGCCGTTGAATTATGGATTCGGATTGGTCAGGAGGTGTTGATAAATGATCTATAACGGCAGCTCTGACAGTAGTGCAGCTGCAAATCACAGGTTTATATTAACTTGCTTGCTCTTCACAGGGACATATATGGCAGTAGCGCCACACAAATGGATTGTTGATACGGTGTTTTCTGTGAGGAGATGTTTATTTAACATTTATGGAAGGAGTCTCCAGTGTCAGCGCTTTGTAACAGTCAGAGGTAAAGCTTCAACTTTAAATTTTCTGACATCTTCAGGACAGAAGAGTTTCTCGGTAACATGACAAGCGGTGAATAAAAGAAAAAAGAGGTTTGTGAGACTTTATATATAGCTGCTATAACATAAGTGATAAGAACTTGTTTGGCAGATGTTCCACAAAATTAAACTATAAACAGATAAAAAGTATGACATATTCTTCTTTAATTTAAAAAATTGCAATCGTCGACTTAGTGGTTATCTCTCGCACCTCCAGGGCTGGGGGTTGTGCCCTGAACATGTTTAATGCTGAGAGATTTCCCAAGATTTTCTGTTGTGTCCTTTCTCAAAGAGCCAGTTAGTCTGATCCGGTTAAAGATATTTTTTGAAGAATTTTGTTTAGTGTTTCCACCTAAAAGCTGCAAAATCACAGCACAAGGCTGTTTGGCTATGGACCAACCGGTCTGGAGATTCCATCTTTGGCTGTAATTGCCCACATAGTTTAACTGCTTTTGCATATTGCTAGTTCATCCCACAATCCCAAAACACTCTTTGTATCCTTGTTGGACACACGCTGCAGCAACTGTTTAGTACATTCCCCTCTGACTCTCTGTAGGAGGTACCAAAGAGTCCATTAATGAGATACCTCAGCCCTTAGAGGAAACAAAAAAAAAAACCAAACCCTAAATAGCGGTGAGCCACAGAAACATAGCACTGAAGCTCTCCCACAGACTGAGAGCTGGTATGAATGAAATTAGTCTGAGCAGTGACGGATGTGGCGGCGTAAATTAAACCAGCTCCCCCTTCTGCTAGGTGACAGCGCAGAGGTGATTAGACCTCGTCCCCGCAATGTTTTGTAATTTATGAACCCGCGCTTCCGTATCGCCTGTGCATGAACAGCGGCCCCACACACTCCATTGACCACAGCCATTATAGCCAAGAGCTAGGGAGTTAAAAATGGCCTCATTTTCCTCTTGAGGAGCCACATTTTCCTCAGGTCCGAGCGTAGTGAACGTCCCTTGTGTGTTGTGTGGGCCCTCGTGTGCATTAAATATGCTGACTCTGGCCCAGAGGTAACACTTTTGTGGGTTTTTGTTTGCTGTGTATGATCCGATGCTTATGCTTTATTTTTAACCTTAGGTGACACATGTATTTTACTCTATACAGTGTTACTGTATATTAAGGGAAATATTTTCTTTGGATAAAGTGAATGTCACAACTTGTCTGAGCTTGAAAGCTAAGTTTTTTTAGTCAGTGGCAGGATATTTTTTTTTAAAAAAAGAACGATATTCACAAAAAGATGGAAACTTGTGAAAGGTTGAGCTTTGGCAACTTGAGGGATTGTGTAATTCATAAATGTTTTAAAAGTCAACATTTCTATTCGAGTATCAGAGAACATTGTGTCATCTTGCCATAGGTGGCCTAACACACCACTGATCAATTAGATCAGCAAGATCCTGTATTCCCAGGAGTCGAGCTCTCCTTGGTGAAAACGAATCCCCGATGCAGGCCTCCCGCCATCACAAGTTCATTTATTTTATCTTGCTATCTGTCTGTTGCATTCCTTGTGTGGACCCCCTTCAAAAATGTATTCTTCAAAGCCTCCTGTATATTTCATTTTTAAAATCCCATTAACTTGACGTCCCAATGGAAGGAGTTGCACATCCAAATGGCAAACCCATGGCATCTAGTGCAAGGACTCGGAGATCAGTATTAACAAATCACCCATTAACGAGTCTTTCACAATGCTTGAATCTATCATGTGGAAGAATCCATTGGGGAAAACACTGAAACCTTTTTTTGTGAAATGTATTTTCACAAACACAGTGCTTCATCGCATGTTGTCAGAGCTGTGCCAGTTTTGGTTTACGGCTTCCTCTGACAGAACATTTGTGGCTGGTTGAAAGTGGGAGAGTTACAAAAGCAAATTGAAAAAGGCCCATTGTGCATTGCATTTGTTTTGTTCTCAGATTCTTCTGTTTTGCATGCCCACCATTTCTTGTACCTCTGCACCCAAAAAACTGACAAAACCTATACCATGCTCTTTCCCCTCACCTTCCCTGAAAGTCGTCCCCTCTGTCACAATTCTTCCTGAATGACAATGTCTGGCAAACTTGCACAGTCTTCAGATTATCAATGAACATGTTTCTTAATTGAGTCAGCCACTTCACACCATCACACCACCCTATTTTTTTTCTCTCTCTGGAAGTTAGTAAGAAAAAAAACTGCACTATTGCCAGAGCTGCTGTTATAGCAAATTAATCAACACTTTCTGACCGATCAGGATTAGTAGTGTAAGTAAAATGTACTTAATTCCACCAAGATTCATCTCCACTGTACTATAAACAGCTGGTATTGGGTGGGTGGGGAACGTGCCCAGAACATGTCCTTTAGCCATCACTGAAGACTTGTGTTGTAACTCGCCTCTTCTGTAACTTGTGCACAAACGACCTTTGTTCTGTGAGCCGTCACTGCCCAGTGGCCAGAATTTTGGAATCAGTCGATTTGGATTTGCGGTAAACATACCTCATACAGGGTATATGGCTTCCAGCTCTTTTTCCTCCCCTCTTTATTTTGGCCCATTCCATTGTGTGCTTAATGTAATTTTAACAGCTTTTAAAGATGCGTGACGTGCCAGTAGTCTGATTGCGCGCCAGCATCTGGAGCTGATTCAGTCCAGCCTGTGATCGTTAAAAATAAAAAAAGAGAGAGAAAGAGAAAAAGAAAATCCTCCCACCCTGACGTAACTCTTCAGCAAGCGCTAAAGTGGATGGTGCCAGCTTGGCTTGTTGACTTCTCAATGCTACACGTACACACACACACACACACACACACACATACACACTGTATAAAGCACCACCAACACTTGGTCTTCATTAGTATCCAAGGTTGACAAGATAGCAATGCTGAAGGTCTTTCAGCTGGTTGCCAGGGCAATCTATTTGCAGAGAATGCCTTAGTTGTGATAAATGTTGCTCATCACCCTTAGGCCCTGAAAATGTCACTGGGTTTGACCTTTGATCCCAGTCTTGCCACACAGATGTAAAACCTGTAGGGATGGGATGGAGGGTTCGGTGAAGCCTTCTTAAAGGCCACTTCAAATTGTCACTGTGCGATTGATTACAATGTTTCTTCACCAGCAGCTGGCTGTTTAAAAGGCAGCGTGAAACATAAATTTGAACATTTTTATTCTGGTACATATTTCTCAGTGAAATGGACTGTTCAGGTGGGCAGGGATTTGATTGCTGTTGCAAAAGTGGCCGTTTTCCAAACAAACGAGCTCGTTAGAATGGTGTGTCAGGCTCCAGAAAAGCATTCAGACTGTCATCGGGAGACAGTGAGTTCAAATCCCAATGATGCCACAGCCATCTGTGGCCAGGAGCCCAAGAGAGCAAAATTGGATGCGCTCTCAGGGGAGAGAGGGGTGGCATACTCACTCTCCCTTATCAATCACAGTGACACTAGCCAATCGTGGGAGCATCTGTGAGCTCATGCATGCAGAAGTGGGTAGATAGCGCTTTCCTCAGTGTGTTATGCCGGCCCCTGCCGTTGCATGAGCAGCAGTTTGAAAAGATGTCATTGGCTGGCTTCATGTGCCTCACCCATCGCCCTCGCCGTCCCTGGTTGGTAGCAGTTGTGTTATAGTAGAGAGCTGCCTGATGGGTAAATTAGGTAGAAAATAATGAGTGAATGTTGACCTTTTTTCTGTGTCAACTAACTGAATGGGGGAGGCGAAACATGACATGACTGGAGGGGGAGATGAAACATGACTGGGTGTGCATGGGTGTGACTGGGTTTGGGGGATGGGGAGGTGAAGCATGACTGGGTGTTGGGGAGGGGTAGGTGAAAGGTGACTGAGGGAGGGGGAGGTGAAACGTGACTGGGTGTGGGGGAGGACGAGGTGAAACGTGACTGGGTGTGGGGGAGGTGAAATGTGACTGGGGAGGGGGAGGTAAAACATGACTGGGTGTCTGTGAAGGGGAGGTGAAACGTGACTGGGTGTGGGGGAGGGGTAGATGAAACGTGACTGGGGGATGGGAAGGTGAAACGTGACTGGGTGTGGGTGAAGGGGAGGTGAAACGTGACTGGGTGTGGGGGAGGGGTAGGTTAAATGTGACTGGGGGATGGGGAGGAGAAACGTGACTGGGGGAGGGGGAGGTGAAACGTGACTGGGTGTGGGGGAGGGGGAGGTGAAACGTGACTGGGTGTGCGGGAGGGGTAGGTGAAATGTGACTGGGGGAGGGGGAGGGGTAGGTGAAATGTGACTGGGTGTGGGGGAGGTGAAACATGACTGGGTGTGGGGGAGGTGAAATGTGACTGGGGGAGGGGGAGGTGAAACGTGACTGGGTGTGGGGGAGGGGTAGGTGAAATGTGACTGGGGGAGGGGGAGGTGAAACGTGACTGGGGGTGGGGGAGGTGAAATGTAACTGGGTGTGGGGGAGGGGTAGGTGAAATGTGACTGGGTGTAGGGGAGGGGTAGGTGAAATGTGACTGGGGGAGGTGAAACGTGACTGGGTCTGGGGGGAGGTGAAACGTGACTGGGTGTGGGGGTATGTGAAATGTGACTGGGTGTGGGGGAGGTGAAACGTGACTGGGTGTGGGGGAGGTGAAACGTGACTGAGGAGGAGGACGAGGAGGTTATATTACATCATATTATATGTTTTTCTGCTATAAGATGCTTTTTTTTACTGAAGCACTTCAGAGTCTTTCACACAAAAATCACTTTTTAAATACAATACAATATAGATGTAGTAAAATCAATCCTAACACAAAAAACAGCCCAGTCTCTGGGATATTTCCAGTTCCAAAAATATATTGCTTTTCCAAATCCATTGCTATTCTTTGCCTGTATTTGTTATGGGATCCGATATCCGATATGTTTTCTGCGATAGCCGATCCACCATTTTTTTGCTGACATCTGCCCTCTGCTGATACAGATCCTGGGTATCATTTCAGTGCCATTCTTACATCATTAGTACAAATGAATCATGCTTAATCAAGCTATCACAGTTTTGATTTCAGGTTGTCGTTAACAGGTACATGTTAGATCTGTTTCCTCACCAAGCGAAATTCAGTCGAGAATTCGATCTTAGATTAGTCAGCATGACACAACAGTGTAAGATATTCAAATTCCTGATGGTATCATGGTGTAGGCTTGCAGAAATAAGAAAGCGCTTTTTGTTTGCTTTTGGCCCCAGATGCCTCATATCTTCACTTCCTGTAGTAACAAAGAGTTTATGCAAATGTACTTGTTTTTGCGTTTGGCTTGGATCCGTGTTTGGCTCTCTCGACTCCACGTTATGGGTTTCATACTCACAAGGCAAGTTCTTTTTAAATTAAATGTCTCTGCTGGGTTTGCATTGCTTTGTTTGTTCTGACCCATGACCCATGAGTGCTGCACAGTTTAAGTTTCTCACAGGAGAGATAACTTTAGCTGGACGAGAAACAGCAGAGGACAGCAAGAATGCCATCATCAGAACTGCTTTTTCTTCTCCATTTTTTTCTTAAGGCATTTCACAACGATTGCAAGTTCTCTCTCGTAAAGAAAAATACTTGTAGCGCACAGAAGCGTGGCCTCTATTCTTGACGGAAGTTTACACAATCCATTGCTGGGAATGGTGTATGTATGGGCAAGAATTCTCCAAGGGTTTTCTGATACAGCGGTGGAGTTTTCTTTCAATTGTTTGGGAGGAGGTTACTTGTTGAAGAAATGGGAGTTGTTCACTGATTGCCAAAGCTGTTGTTCTCAAGACCTCTTAAGCTCTTTTGTGTAATTGGAGAAACTCTAATGATCCCTAAAATAAGGCTTCTGAAATTGCAAAAGGTTGCGTTGCATTGCAACATATTCACAGCTGTGGCAGCAAGCGGGAACCCGGAGTCTGCAGCTGTTTGTTGTGTAGTCAGTTTTGAAAGTAAAGACCACAGTATTGAGGGCACCGTGGCCTCTTGGCGAGTCGTCTTGCAGGTGGAACTGAGACTGCAGCCCCTCAACAGCTGCAGTATACGTCACTCCCTTAAGTTATCCTAAACTTCCTTCACTGTAAACTTGGATCTCTCTTTCAGACCCACTGACCATTCCCTGGGACTTGAAGCCTAAAGCCTAAAGTCTTGAAGCCTGGAGCCTTTCTTTATTAAAAATCTGCTGTCTCCATGTCTGCTCACTGGGTGTTTGAGGATCGCACCCCGTTTCAGCCAATTTCAAAGAATGGTTTTGAATTACACAAAGGCTGAAGTGTGGTTTTTCTGCAGAGTGCACTATTATTCAGAGAGAATGGGGGGTTGTTGAAAAGAGACTGTCTGGCTGTGACGGTCTCGTCAGGAGGGTAATTCACATAAAAATATCTTGACATCGCTCACAGCCACTTGTTTAACCATTTCTGGACATTTGATCTGGCCAGAGTCTCATATTCTTTTCACCCCTGAACTCAAATCATGAAATATTAAAGAGACTTTTTTCTCCTTGCTCGAGTCTCTGTTTTTCTCACTCCAGATGTGATCTGCTATAGGATTCCTTGAGGATTCCTTCAATGTCAGCATTGTCAGCTCATCAGAGGTTTCCCGAGCTCACTGCCTGATGCTTAGCCAACATCATGCTGAGGCGTGAACCTCATCTGTCTGTTTCTCTCTCTCTCTCTCTCTCTTTCTGTCTGGGCACCAGCACTGTTCTTTCCATCACGGTCAGCATTTCTATAGCTAAAAAGTGTGGGATAATAAATAACAATGATCCAACATGAACGAATCTTGGCTGACACTAAAATTCAGAAAACTGAAAAGCTGTATTTTTATGCTTTATCGGTTTACTTTTTTAGTACCACTGAATAAAAATGTATTTGGCTTTTGTCAGAAATTTAATTGACAAGCAAAGATAATAAAATAAATAATATGTGAATATGGAATTTGCTTCTTTAACCACTATCCATAAAATGGATCAGATAGTGGCAGAATATGTGATGTACACAAAAATGATACAAATGTGTTGTGCAAATAGTGCAGGGAATGCAATGTAAAAATCAAGCAAGTTTAGAGTAACTTTTTATTTTGTTTCCAGACCCAAAATTGCAGTTTAAATCCAGATTACTATAAATGACCCCTGGAACTGAAAAATTATATTTATAAGACCAACGGCAATGTTTGTCATGTCAAGTTCGTTGAAAACAGCCTGACTGCAGGGAATCTTGCTCAATCTGGCAACACAGAACGGGTCACTGGTACAATCTGAAGGCGACAGAAATGAGCCGTGCATAAAAGCTTAAATTAACCACTACTTCTAATTCTTACAGCTGAAATGAGTTGTAGCGTATGAGACTTTGTTACTCTTGTGACGAAGAGTAAAAAAATGATTTTTTCTTGTAAGTTATTTTTTTGGCATTGACTTCACTTTTGGTGCATTCCTAATCTTAGGGGGTTTCCCCCACACCAATGTTTTATTTTTGCCCAATAAGACATGCATTTCCATCTTTTGTAAAATGATAGGTTACTTATTTTTCAACAACATAAATTTTCAACTGGAAACGTTACTACTTTTCATCTTTTCTGCATTTTATATTTTCTAAGAAAAGAAAAGAAAAGAGCGTATGCTTGCAAGGACGGTTAATGCCCTGGCATTATCTAGATTCATCGTCAAGCTTTGGAATGTTGTGCTAAGCGATGCTGTTAGACAGGTGGCTGGAAGGGGGTCGTGTTAATTGATTAATGAGAGCAGTGATCTACGACATCCCCCTCCACCCCCTACAGGCAGCTCTTAAAGCAACACTGTCACCCTAAATCATCTCCTACCAGCTCAGGGAAGAAGAACCTGAACAATTACTGGGATTAGTATAAGAATATGCTCTCGCTTGCTCATTGTGAGGTTTGGCTTTTGAGAACTTGGCCTTTGGTTCGGGGCACCATGAACACCAAATGGCTTATAAATTCCAGTGTTTAATTTATGACTAATAGACACTGGCATTTGTGTGTGTGTGTGTGTGTGTGTGTGTGTGTGTGTGTGTTGCATGAACCATCTCAGGCCCAGATTATGTCTTCACTGTGCAACTCACTGCGCACTGTGAGTTGATATGGACCCTATCTGAGAAGAAATTGTGTCCCCTACACACAAAAACCTGCCTCCTGGACCAACTACAAAATAACCAAAATAAAAGCACCCTCTTCTGTCTTTCTAATGATCAAGTATGATTTGTGGGAATCACAGAGTCTGAAGTTCCAAAGAGAAATAAATCATATAAATCATGAAAACATTGAGGAAAGGAGTTATCAATACTGTTCTGTCCATAATGTTTAAATTTTTTTATTTTAATACTGACCTACGGTTTAGGATACACATAGTGATAAAAAGTATTATGGCAGGTTAGGCCAAGGTCCCGGTTGAGCAAACTTGGAAACAGAATATCCAACTTCCCAAATGAGATTGTTTGTTTACAGTTTTGGAGTGTGATCTCAATGAATAACCCTGAAACCTGAGCTGACTCTGTGGTTTACCACTGAATGGAACAGTGATTTACAGTATCAGGGCTCTTTTCCCTCGAGCTTGAGTCAGACAAATACTGTCCCCATGCAGCTGTGATCTGTATTACGCCACTCTTGTCAAGGAATATTAATTGTTTCTGCATGCAGCAAGGTTCTGTCTGACCCTCCCTTGGCTCTGGAGTTTCAGAGTTTATAGTTTTGTTTCCACAGGGGGTCTCCAAGCTCACATCCCTGGAACTCCATTCCCATTGTCCTGGTCTTGATTCTCGGCTCCAGACTCAGTGTGACACGGAAGCTTTCCAGGACCCCTACAAATTCCTCTGGGAAACTGAAAGTGGAGGCCAAAGCCAAAAGGACGTGGGTTTGCTGCTCAGGTGGTGCAGAAATATAATTTCAGATATAATGGCCTGTGGAATGGGAGGCGATGTTCAGGTGTGTGCACATGCACATTTATTTATACTTACTACCTTTGCTTTAGAGCCCAGTGAGATCAGCACACCAGCTCTCATGAATTGTTAAGGTAAATCTGGTCAGAACCTTCTCTGCTGTCTTGGCATCCCATTGAGAACCTTGCATGGTTTCTTGGTGTGTGTGTCCAGCCAGAGGACACTCATGCAGGACATATCATGCAGAGAACTGTCCAACTTGCCTAATGAGATCAGCTTTTCAGTTATGCTTGTTGACAGCTTTGGTCTCCCTGCTCAGTTTGACTTTTTCACCATGCCTTCCATAAGCCAAATAAATTCAACGAATCACATCTCCGCGTATCTCCGCCAAACAGTGTCAAGTCTTATTCCTTAAAGAAAGTTTGTGCTCAAATCCGTCACGTAATGAGAAATCACAGGAAAAACTGCCTGCGTACCCGGTGCGCAGCATGTGATCTGTTCCACATCTTGATGCTCTTGTCAAGGAATATTAATAGTTCTTGGCCACAGTGAGGTTCCCTACACCCCTCCCTCAGGTCTGGAGTTTTGGATTTTATGCTTTTGTTTCCACAGGGGCTCTCTGGCTCATGCCCCCACGCCTTAACCCTCATTGTCCTGGTCTTGGTCCTTGGCTCGGGAAACATGACTTGGCAGCTTTTCAGGACTCCCTGCTTGTTCCTCTGGGAACCAGAGGGTGGAGTATGATGTGCAAGTATGTAAAAAGCTGGACATAATATTATAGTTCTGGTCAGCTGACTTCTTATAGTCAGACGCACAACCTTTGGGTGTATACACGTAGTAGGCTGTCTTGCATCTCAAGGCCATGTGTGGTTCCTCCCTAATACATCTCCTCCAAGATTCACTCTGCCACTTGATATAGTCCTCCTCACGATTTTCTTTGCAAAATGCAAAAACCTCTAGTTCATTGGTGACCACCACAAACATGCACAAGGGTGTGGGTATTCATCTTACTTTCTGAGGAACCAGAATCTGGTTCCCATAGGAGGCAGTTGTGGTTCTTCTTTAAGGCAAGACATTACAGTTGAAGAGGGCAGTTTTTGAAAACAATAAGATGTCACAATTGATCTTCGCCAGTTGCTGATATTCTGATATTCTTTTTCTTAAAATACTCATTTATTTATGCAAATAAAGCTTCATCTAATTAAATGTGCATACATAAATCCAAAAAAATCTAGTCTTTGTTGGATGTTGTTAGAATTCAAATGGTCATTTGAACACACTTTTCAGAGAGAGAGTTTAACAGAACAGTTTGTTTAGGTCAAGAAAACAAGCACTGTCATAATTTTTCTTTTTTCTTTTTTTTTTTTTTTTTTGCTATTTTTCTGTAAACAACCTATCGCAAATTCAGCAATTATCAACATTTCGGGAAATTCCTGTAGTTTTGGATGAGAATACATGTGTAAAATTTCATGAATGGAGGTCATCTAACTAGAACTGAGATTTTTGGTTCTGAATATAGGAAAAAGCATAGATTTTAAGGAAAATTATTTTTTAAAATATGAGGTGATTTCATGTGCTTCCACTCAAAGGAAATTGACATGTGTATCCTAATGAAATAACTTGTCTTTTCACATATTTATACACTCTTGAACAAAATCTTAAGACCAGGGAAACTATTACAAGTATTCACACTTCACGCTGGTGGATCATAACCAGGGTGTAACTTCTTTAAAATGCCAAAAGAAGAAACAAGAGCAAAAGACAAAAAACAGAGATTGGCAATTTATTGAAAAATGCATTTATAATCAAACAGGCTGTTCATCAGCTGATCAAAAGTCTAAGACCATAGTCCAAAAATACCCACAACAGAACTAAAAGTGTCAAAAAAAAAAGGACTCAGTAGTGAGCAGCTCCACCGTTCTTGGTGATAACTTCAAACACTCATTTCGGCATGCTTGATGCA
>CM074956.1:1703125-1708797 GCA_037577455.1 Pangasius macronema
AATTTTTGTTTTTGGTTTCTGGTGAAAATAATTTCTACGCCTCTTTGTTCTTTGTCTCCTTTTTCGTCTTCCTCAGGCGCAGTGTTGTCCTGCCATGTTCGACAGATATCATAAAACGTTTAATAGAGGAAATTTCTGAAGAGCCTCGAGCGGCTCGTAAAAAGGCGTGAGAAGGGAACGTTTAACGAACGTCACTGCCTCTGCTGCACAGCTCACAGACGTCCATTGTGCTGTAAATGTCAAAGCATGGACGGGATCACAAAGACCTCTCGGGAATGCTGATCCAGACCAGAGCGTCTCACGTTTTAGTTCTGATGGGACCATCTTGCCTGTTGGACTGCTGAATATTAGGCCTAATGGTGGATTTGACATTATCTTGGACTGGGTGAGAAATATCCGAGCTGATCTGGAGATCAAATGGCAACTTATGCAGTGCCACTAACACTAAGCATGTTAGTGGCAGCTATTTTTTATTGACAGCAATTTTTTAGTGGTGGAAATTATTTGAGGGGCAGCAATTTTTCTAGTAGCAGTAATTCTTTTTTGCGTGGCAGCAATTGTTTTTAGTGGCACTAATTTTTGTGGCAGCAGTTATTTTAGTGGCAGGAATGATTTATGAGGCAGCAATTTGATTAGTGACAGCGGTTTTTGATGCCGATGCTTTTGAGTAGCAGCATTTCTACCCCCTAGATTTGCTACCTAGTTTAGTCTTGGTCGATTCCTACTCTCCAGGTCTCCCCTATCATAGGATAGCTGCTGATCTGGGAGCGTGAGGTTATCACATGCTTCCACATGGCAGCATAACACATTCAAACGTGCTATCCTTCGACTCCTGGCCTTGGACGGCTGCGAAATCACCAGGATTCAGACTTGCAATCTTTGGACAATAGGGCAAATGCTTTTCTGTAGCAGCAATTGTTTGGTCAAAACATTTTCTAGTGGCAGCAGTCCCTGGAAGACTAGTGGTTAGGCCTCGGCGCTCTCACCGCCACGGCCCACGTTCAATTGCCGGCCAGGGAACCAACCTCAGCCTCTGGAGTTGTGCATGACAGCGAGTGCAGGTCCCAAGCCTGGATAAAACTGGGGACGGTTGCTCCAGGAGTGGCATCCGACGTAAAAACTGTGCCAACTCAAATACGCGACCAATGATCGTCTGTGGCGACCCCTAACAGGAACAACCACAAGAAGGACAACAACAGCATTTTCTAGTGACAACAAAATTGTTTTAGTGTTTTGAGAGTGGTTGAATAGTTTGTGTTCAAGTGGTTAAATTGAATAGTTTTAGTGGTGGCAATTTTTTTGATTGGCAGCAGAACTTTTTTAGCGGTAGCAAGAGAATTAGTGAGTTTTGGTGGTGGAAAATTTTCTGTCAACAATTTGTATTGGCAGCTTTTTTTTTTTTTCCAGTGGTAGCAATTTTTATCGGAAGCTATTTTTTAATGTACATTTTTAAATTTTTTGGTTTTTATTGACAGCTGTTTTCCAATGATATAAGCAGTGTGTCATGGACACACAGAGCCCCTCAGGCAGCAGGAATAACACTATATGAACACTTAATAACAATGCCAGGGCACCTTGTTGGAATGAACCCTGTGCACCTTCTGGCTCACCTTCTGGGAAGATCTGAAGGTACTCAGGCAATGTTAGGCCATTATCACTGCCAGTTTTAAAGGCTCTGTTCAACTCAGGTTAATTAACCTTTTTTTCAGTTATTGAGGAAACCACTCAAAAGGAAAGACAGCTCTTTTTCCAAGAGGTCATTTGGTTAAATTAAGCAATGTTAAATGACCAGCAATTACACATTATCTCTGTAGATCACTGTTAAGCCCACTGGACTCAAACATATTGCAATGAGTTTTGTCCAAAATGACCATCCAATTAAATTGTCAAATTAATGGCAGTGTTTTCATGATCAAGAGAGACGGTGAGAGGTGTATGGTGGAACTGACTTCTGTAACGTTTTCTATAAAGCTCATCAGGGCTTCTGTGAGCTTTCCTGATACATGGTTACACCTGTTCCTTACCTTAATAACACCTCCAATCCTGTCAGGTCAGGATTCCACTGGAGTTCCGGTTTTAGTCCACTTTTCCACCAACTGAGTTACAATTCAGCTGAAGCTGGTGAAGTTTTGCCTGCAAGACTATTAATTTGTGGTGGCCGTTAATCTCAGGTGACTGCCAATCAGCACCGCAATCAATAAACACATCACAGATATTTCAATCTGAACATATTCAGTGTTTCATTTCAGATGATCGCTGATTTCTGAAGATTTCTCATGACATGGCACAGATCCACGATTCCTGCCACACAGCGCCTGAGCATCGAGCAGCATTTGAGATTTGAGATTTGATCAATTCCATGCAAATTTCTGACACAGTGATGTTAGTACTCCAGACGACGGTTTCCAGTGAATTCTGCTGAGTTTTCGGGAAAATCCTGTGATTCCGGTTGTCCGCTGAACACAGGAACACTAAACCCACATATATATGGTGTGCATGTTATCCAAATATCTGTTGCATGTTAGTTTTGAGTATAAGATTCAAAGTAAAATAAATACATTTTGGCCTCTGCCATCTCATATCAGAACATAAAAAAGCAGAATAGGCCACGCCCACAAGTGACATTTGCGCCGACCTTGTCAGCGGTGCCATAGATGTCCACGGATGGTTCATTCGGTGGTTCATCTATTTTTTTCCCCTTTTAACTGCTAAAAACATAAATATCAATAAGAGGTGAAGGGGCAGAGGTGAGGGATTATGGGGAAGGGGATAAATGGGGGTTTGAGCCTCACAGCATGGAAGACAGGATGATGGAGCGATGGAGGAAAAGAGCGATTGCACAACTGTTACCTCCATTACCATGGAGCCTGGAGGAGTGAGAGGGGGACAAAAGAGGAAAACAGAAATTGAGAGAGGATGAAAATTATCAATGTAGACACAAATAAACACTTTCCCGGGCTGTGTTCACTCAGAATGTCAAGTGTGAGCGTCTTTAATGGGCCTGAATTGATTGTTTACTCCCTGGCCACACTTTCAGGCCATCGATCCTTCCTTCCTAACACTCTCAGGAGGCTTGTTTACCTCTGGAGATACGGAACGTGTGTGTGTGTGTAAAAATATGAATGTAACAGTAAAACAGGAGATAAATGAGTCGCAAAGTCTTTACCTTCTGTATGTGGGTCAGGGAGAAAAACAACAAAAATTATAAATGTAATATGAATCTGTTTCATGGCTGGAGATCAGGAATTTTTTTTACAACACGGGAAAATCAGCTTTTACAGACATTCGGTACTTGGATGTATCATTTCACGTAACAGATAGAAAAAAACAGTTACTATACCCTTGTAACTTTACCCTAAAATACTGTAGTTATTATACACTACACAAACTGCTCATTTGTTATAATTACTCCTGTTTAACGCTTTGTTTAGCCGCAGGAACATAAATCTAATTTATTCAACTATTCTTATTTGTTTTTGATTTATCAATAGTTGCTAACATGGAGTAGTGTATTGTTTAATTTTTGACGTTTCACCCCCAAAACAACTAATTATTGTTTTTTTTATTAGCTATGGCTGTTCCCTCTAAGTAAATAAGCTATTTTTGCCAATAAGTTTCTCATGTAGCTAGCTAGCTAACTGCATTCTCAAATATTTAGCTAGCTAGCTAACTGCTTTCTCAAATATTTAGCTAGCTAGCTAACTGCATTCTCAAATATTTAGCTAGCTAGCTAACTGCTTTCTCAAATATTTAGCTAGCTAGCTAAGTGCGTTCTCAAATAACTAGCTAGCTCGCTAACTGCATTCTAAAATAGTTAGCTAGCTAGCTAACTGCATTCTTATTATTCTCCAATCTGATCTATAAAAATATTAACTATTCAATTCAAATTTTATGTACTTAAGTTTTGTAAATGCAGTTTCAAGCTTAAGGTGTTGATTGTTGTTACTAGACCCCTCACACACACACACACACACACACACACCCCTCCCCCACCTGCGTTCCCTCAGCCGCGCTCAGATAAGAGATCTCCTGTTGGGCCTCGTGCTGAGGTGATGAATTAGCTTAGCCACATTACGCTGCGTGTGTTATTGTTGAGCGCTGATTTATCGAGCGCCTTGAGCTCAGGTCACTCCCTCCTTCATCCCCCGTCTTCTTCTCCCTTTGTCTCTCATCTGCTTTTCTGTTTGGGATCCGAGACGCCTGATTGATGAGGTCTCGCACAAAGAAGGCACTCTGAGGCGCGCAGATATAGCATTAGCCGCTATGGTAAATAAAAACACATGTGCCTCAGCAAAAGAGAGGAGGGAAGGACGGAGGGAGACGGAGCTGCAGAGGCCCGACTGACATTCCTTGTGCTGTCCTTTCATTCCTCTTTATGTCATCATAAACTGTGGTTTTGTTGGTTTAGCCGCTAACGCTCGAGGTTAGCGGTCTTAGCTAAGAGAGGCGAGGAAGAGAAGTAGGGCAGAAAGCAGGCGGAAACGATATTTCTTTCTTGTGTAAGCGGAGGGTGATTTAATGCTGGCTGACCCCTGATCCCTGTGCGTGTGTGTGTGTGTGTGTGTGTGTGTGTGTGTGTGTGTGTGCGCGCTGACTCGTCCATTTTGCAGATTCATTGTTGTTTCATTATTTTGTTGCTTCAGGCCAAACCCTGAAAGAACAGGATGCGGCTGCAAAAAAAAAAAGAAAGCTAACTCCCTCTTCTCCCTCAGCTAAGCTTAGCTTCTCTAACAGGGACACGGTGAGTGTCTGAACTTGAGAAGTAAAGGCTAAAAAATACTATAAAATGCACATGATTTTTACATTTAACAGAATTCTGGTTAAAGATATGAGCGCCATCTTGTTTGCGCTAATTGAGCTGAGTCGATTTGAGAAATCTCTGCGCACGCAATCCCGAGGACGCCTTTCTCGTTTTCGGAGGGAATTTCACGCAGGGATTCAAAACAACGCGTGTAATCGTTGATAAGGAGACGTTAATTTGGCATGGAAGGAGACTCCAGTGTCAGCGATTAACGCTGAGTTTCAGTCTGTATGATTATGATGACGTAAGCTAGCTTTACACGTAAAAGTATTCTTCCATACCGGGAACATGAAAGCTGTACTTTGTGATCGTGTGTAGGGTGTTATTAATATGTTATTAGTATGTTATAACTGTATGAGTACTTTGCGGCTATATTTCTGACGAACTGTAATAATACTAATACTCATTTTGTGAATATGTTTTGTGGGTTAACTCGAGGAAGCTCATGTTTTTAGCATGTCTGCTCGTCAGTAAGTACTTGTGGAAGTTCAGGCGAAGTTCTCGCGTTTGATCCTCAGTGCCTCGTCTCTCTCCAGGAGGTAAATATATTCATAGAGGAAGAAATCCGTGACTGTGTGGGTGTGAGACGGCTTCAGGCTTGGGTCTTTGCCACGCTTTGATCAGTGCGCTCTATTTTGTGAACGTTGCGTAACCATCCCTCTCATCGGATACAGAAGAATCCCTCCTGTCTTTCCTAATCTTCTCTCTTCCTCTGTCCAAAAATCTCCTGCCTCTTTCCATACTGACTCATGAAGTTCACTTCAGTCTAAATTCTTTCATACTCCCTGATCACGAAACACTGTGGACGTGTCCCAACTACACACCCTATTCACTATATACTCCTCATAACCGCCATCATTGGTCCACTGTG
>CM074956.1:1734996-1749996 GCA_037577455.1 Pangasius macronema
ATGCAGAAGATAGGGATAGGTGGAGAGTGATGATTCGCTGTGGAGACCCCTGAAGGGAAAAGCCAAAAGAAGAAGAAAAAGAAAAAAAAAGGTAAAATATTGATGTTTAAAGCGTGAGAATAATTCATTTGAAGTAAGAAGTGATTCATGCTTCAGTCAGTTTGTTTCCTGTTTGTGATTTTTTTCAGAAAGTTCCACATTCTGTTGAAAACGTTACTAAACAGTTCAAGAGAATTGTGAAGTGTGCACTATTTGGGATGTGCAGCCTGCATTATTCTGCTCTTTGTGGCCACAATAACATGATTTATTAGTGTCTGAGCGCACAAGCACGCACACACACGCACACACATGTTTTATTGGGGTCTGAGACAGTAAAAGTAAGGAGTGTGTGTCATAAATAAGGCATATAAAAGTTTCCTCGGTTGCACTGGAAAAGTCTGAGTCTGAAACCAGACATGAGGTATACAGGTATGCCCTACATACTACCCCTATACCCTACACCTACACACTACCCCTACACCCTACCCTATACACAATACCCCTATACCCTACACCTACACACTACCCCTACACACTACGGCTATACCCTACATCTACACACTACCCATACACACTACCCCATACACACTACCCCTATACACTACCCCTACACACTACCCCTACACACTAATACGGGTCCAATACACTAATACCCTACACACTACCCCTACACACTAATACCTTACCTTACCTTAATACCCTACATATTACTTACCCCCATACAACCACTACCTGCTAATATTCTACACATAACCTACCCCTACACCCTAATAATCATATTACACCTGGTGCTGGTTTTGTGTGTATATGTGTGGGTGTGTGTGTGTACATGCATGTATAAGTGTTTTATTTATTTGGCTGTGATAAGATGATGAAGACGTTAACATCGAATTGTCACAAACGCGCGCGTGTGTGTGTGTGTGTGTGTGTGTGTGTGTGTGTGTGTGTGTGTGCGCGCATGTGGCCTTGTCAATCACGTTAACAGTCTTGTTCCTGCAGTAATCTCACACACTTGACCTTTGTCTCAGGCCGTGTCTGGATGTCAAAGCAAAGCCAAGCATTCCCCCAGAACTACTATTATTACACACACACACACACACACACACACACACACACACACACAGATAGAGACATAGGCAGGTGCTGAAAATAGTGTTTGAACGAGTGTTCTGTCAGCAAGCTCTGTGCACATGTGTGTGTGTGTGTGTGTGTGGGTGTGTGTGTGTGGGTGTGTGTGTACCCGAAACGCTCCGAAAAAGGACAATGCCTTTGCTGACATGTCAGCTGTCTTACATAAAGGCAGCTATTAAATAACACACACACACTGACTTGTGGAATGATAGTGTGTGTGTGTGTGTGTGTGTGCATGTGTGTGTTTGTTTGTTTTTGTGTGTGTGCACGCACCCTTTCAATTAACTCGCTAAGGTAAAACATTAATGCTTGTGTGTGTGTGTGTGTGTGTGTGTGTGGGAACGCAGACGAGTGTTTTGAAGAAGATGAGTTGGATTAATGATCTCCTTTTGTTAATGCACAACCTTGGGTAAAAGGTCAGCTGTGTGTGCGTGTGTGTGTGTGTGTTTGAGATATTTATCTTAGCAAATTAATGTTTTTATGAGTGGATTGAGTGTGTGTGTGTGTGTGTGTGTGTGTGTGTGCTCACGTAACCCTCGTCTCTCTAATGATCCATCTTCTGTGCTATTCATGTTCAGATGCTCCATTTACCAGCTACTGACACACACACACACACACATTTCCACCAGAGGAACTGTTTCAGGAACGTCCTGCTTCAGAGTCTGCACATTTCCGCGAGCTTTTCCGAAGTTCTGCTGCTGTTACAGACACAGTTCCACAATGTGGCAGGAACTCAGAACAAGAACTCACTCAGGAACTGTAGAGTTCTTCTTCAGGAGACTTTGAGAACTCATTAGATCTTCAGATTGTTCAAATATTTCACAACTTCGGTGAGAACGAGCTTATGAGGTTAGTGTGTGAACAGGGTGTGGTGCCCCTGATGAGGTGATTGCAAACCTGACAAACACACACACGCACACACACACACTTAGTCATCATGTGTGTGTTTTTATCACATTGGTGGTCTCTTATCAGTGCTATTAGAATGCAAATCAAGCAGTGCTATCACTGAAGTCACACTGCTCAGCACTATTTGAAGAGTCCATCACATGGTGTGTGTGTGTGTGTGTGTGTGTGTGTGTGTGTGTGTGTGTGTGTGTGTGTGTGTGTGTTGGGCAGAGGATAAAGGAACTGAGATATGCAACAAATTTTCAGCATTTAATATGAATGCCAGTTTCAAGGCTCCATCCCAAACCCTAATTCTTGACTAGTTAGTGTTCGCAGAATTTCCTCCGTTTAAAGAAGTGTCCTTAATGCTAGCTCTTATAGAATTTGTTCTAACCTCTTTTTATTGTTAGTTATTTCTCAACATTCAAATGTTTCTGTATTATTTTCAGTAGTTGATTAAATACACTTTAATATGGTTTGAACACTTAGAAATGTAGCATTAAAACACAAGTGTATAATAAAAAAAAACATGAAATTAGCTACATTACCTGTAACATATAGCAACAATATAGCTGTGTACTAGCTAATTAGCTAGTACCTTCTGAGCTAGCTACTGAATTAGCTACAATAAGACAGAACGTTGACCTTTTTTCTAGACAATCCTTTCTCACGCTCTCCCAAACCATGAGTTACACGCGGTCTTTAATGACCGTCACTCGTTGCCTTAATTTGTTCAAATTGTTTTAATTCGGTGTTTTATTCTGAAATATGTACGCTCACTCTTTAGAGTAACAAAAACTAAAACGTAAAACGATATAATAAATTCAGAAAACAACTAAAATAATTAATTTTAACATTTCTATTGTAAAGTATGAACAATAAGTTGCTACTGAAATATTATAAAGAAAATGGTAAATTATAAATGAAGTATTTACAGATTAAATAATAGTGTTAACAAATACTCTTTTTTAATTTTTTTTTAACATCTTTGATTATTTTTGAGTAAAATTTGGTTGATTTTGTTCACACTTAAAACTTACTTGTGATTTAATAACATTTAAAAAGAGAACACCCCGTAAGACATTGTTTATCAGAAGCCCTGTAACTGTCCCTGCTGCTTTTAGCCAATCAGGACACACTATATTCAGGAGGCACGTTGGGATCTTATCGGAGAGATAGCAAGTGACTCTTGACTCTATCTCATCACTCCATCCCTTTTGAAATGCTGATTTTCTCTGTTATCCATTTATCTGAATTTCCCCCTCACCCAACACACACACACACACACACACACACACACACACACACACCAGTTCTCTGACCCCCCTGTGGTACAGATAGTGAAGGTATTTTGTCTCAAGTCCTTTGTTTTGTGGCTATGTGGGGGACTTTATACACACACACACACACACTTATTAGCATGTTGACCAACCTGGCCCACTTTCACATCTCATACACTGATGTAAAATTAAGTACATAGCACACATTTTGGTTACTATTATTAATCGACGACATTTAGCGATCGTCGAATCTCCAATATTTTCAAGCATGTTTGATTTTCTCTTTGCGACTGGTACCGAGCTTCACACTACGGGATTCATTTCTGAGAAACTCAATGAGAACCAGCCAGAGTCTGTGGAGAAATCACGTAAATCGGTCGTCACGCGCAGCAGATCCCTGAATCCAGTTACTCATCCGTCTGTTTGTGTTTGGACAGCGACAACAAAATAAGCAATAATACCACTTCTATACGAAATTATTTGGCATAGTTGTTAGGAACAGACAAAATAAACACAAACATGATAAGATTCATGCTGGTGCACATTATAAAAATAGCTACAGTTTTTGCCTCGCACCTCCGGTTCTCTTTGCGGAACAGACCTCGCTGCCTGCGTCTCTCTTCTCCTAACAATTTTATCTCAACATTTCTGTCTTATTCCTCTTTTTTCTTGTTTCCGTACAAAATAGTGACAAAGTCATGTCGCAGACATTTTGTGCATTTTTGTTGTTGGTTGTTGAGAGAAAGCAGGATTTGGGAATCAGGCACGCTTTGGCGGGATTTCACGTAGGGTGCTCCCTGCTACATCCACACGAGATTCGGAGATTTTGGAAAGTCGTGTACTGTTCACTCAGATTCACACAGGTAAAATGGTGTCACAGAAACAGGAAGTGCTCTTCTGATGTCCCCCATATAATGCCCCCTAATGGACGAGTCCACTTCTCATTCTGGATGTGAGTGCTTTATGATGCTTTTTTGAAAACATCTGGGCAGTACCAGAGAATGTTCTCGTGCCTGTTTAAACAATGCTCTTATGTCCTAAACTGTAATAAAGCATTTTATGAAGTTACCTAAAGGCAGAAAGGGCCTCATTTAATAAAGGTGTGCGTTAAACAAACATGAACATACAGTTATTTCCTGAAAGTTCCTACGATGCAATTATAAATGTGAATGACACGTCGACTCTGGCTAAATGTCCTTACATGATGGGGGACGAGCTGTGCGTGATATTTCAGGGTAGTTTTCTGCTAAAATGGGAAGAAAAATCCAACACTGGAGCAAAAAGAAAAGATTTCATAGCTGGAATAAGTCTAAGCAGTCATGTGACATGTCCTCTCTCTCAGTACTGCACTGTTAATGAGGTCCTCATTAAACATAAGTAAATAAACCACTGTGGGTTGTGCCCTAATAGTAAAATAATCAGTGCCAAGGTGGTGTGATTAAGCATTAAGAGTTACTGTTACCAACCTGAAGTTGATTATTTTCCTATAGCAGCATGTCCCTGAGAGTTTTATTCCTTTTATTCCACAGCAATTTGCCAACAATAACAATTGTTATTTATGTATAGTTACATTTAACGTTGTGGAACGTCCACGAAACAAGTACGCTCCTGTTCTCGCATATGTTATAGCAGCTATAAACAGTCACCAGCCTCTCTTTTTTTTCCTTCTCTGGAAGCTAAGAAGACAAAAGAAACACACCTTGTCATGTTACTGCGAACCCACAAAAGCTGATCAATCACTACAAATAAAAAAAATGCCAAAATCTGACATGAGATCAAATTCTCAGATTACATTCACTCACTTCACAGGAATTTGTTCTCTGCAGGCAGAAAGTGTGTGTGTGTGTGTGTGTGTGTGTTAAGTGCTATGGCAGGAGGCTAGCTATAAACGCTTTCAAAGTGTGGCTCATATATGCCTCAGTGTGCTCTATAGGACACATTAAAGACGCCATCACACACACAAAGCATTAGTTTTACGGTTTTATGACACACACTGCTGAGGCTCTGCTTTCAGGAAGTAAAGTTTGGAGGCCTGGAGACTAAAGCGCTGGCTTTTCTTTATGGATATGACAGAAAATCGAAATCTAGAGCCATTTCCAACATTTGAACCTTCTTTTATTCGCATTTTGTCTCAAATTCGTCAGCTCGACTACTCGATTCCAGATCAGCCAAAAGCTCAGCTCGACTAATAGCGCCGTATTCGCCACTCGATCACTTCCTCACTTCCCTCCTTTTGGTGCCGACGAAAAGTCATAAAAAGTCATAAAAATGCAGGGCCTCGTTCCAATCCTCACAGCCCCTACCCAGCTACTGAAAGTGTAGACTTTTAAACACACATTGGTTTCCCCCTTGTGTTTGAACACTTTGATATAAAGTTAAAAAAATCTCTTGCGAAGGCGAAAGCGTGTCATTCAAAACTCCAAAACATGTGAGGGCTACGGCTGGGCGATATGACAGAAATATCGTATCACGATAAACGATATATCTCCCGATATTTAGTTGCAAAAATACAGAAGTGTTGTAATAAAAAAAAAGGTATAAAATTAATAAACTTGTTTATTATTAATAAACAAAGTGACAATTTCTTTTTATTTTTTGTTTAAAAAAAGCATTTTTATTTACAAAAATACAAATATTCAACAACGACAGATTTTTTTTATTACAGTTTTACTTTTGAAACAAAACTGGAACAAAAATTAAAGCAAAAATGAAAGAAAAAATATTATAATAACAGTGAAAACAAAAATGATACAAAAAAATTAATACCAAAAAAAGCAAGACAAAAAACTTGATGCAAAAATGAAGCAAAAAATTTAAAACAATGTAACATGAGATAAACATTTAAATAACATTGAAAATTAGAAAAATATGAAAAATTAAGACAGAAATGAAGCAAAAATTGAAATAAAAATGAAGCAAACTTTGACAAAATGACAAAAAAAAAATTAAACAGGAATTAAAATAAACTAAACTAAAATTAAAGATGAGTCCCCAAGCTGAGGTTACTCCCCGAGTTTCTCCCCGTGTTGGTGTGGGTTTCCTCTGGGTTATCCAGTTTCCTCCAAATGTCCAGAAACGTTCCTTTTCACCTCGAACTCAATATTCGCCATTTAACAACATTCTTAAATAATCTTCGCTGCTTTCATTTCGCCCTTTTCCAGAGTTCATCCTCACAGTTTATAGACAGTAAATTAGCTAGTGGAGCTCATGTGCTAACTTTCACACGTTCTGTTAGGCCTCCATGAGGAAACGCACAACCCTCGCATCTTATGACAGGTTATAACCTCCTGTGTCCTGTTGCGTAGTGTAAAAGCGCGCAGGCTTTAGGACGCTTCCTGGAAGGCGGCTATAAAGGGGCAATAAAAATAACTTCACACACTCGAACGTGGCCGAATCACCTCCAATTAGCCTCGCTCAGAAAGCCTCTTCCCTTCTTCTTTCTTTCTGTTTATCACCTGTTCCTTCACATGAGGGCTGTGTGTGTGTGTGTGTGTGTGTGGGTGTGTGTGTGTGTGTGTGTGTGGGTGTGTATGTGTGTTTGGGTGGTGGGGGTCTAGTGAGCTGCATGGCTCATTTAATACGTCGTTTGTGGATAGTAGTCTAATTAAGAGGATATACACAGGAGAATGCACACACACACACACACACACACACACACACACACACACACCTTGCATTATATATGTAACATTAAATTTTTTTGTGCAACTGGCAGGATCTTTCTCAGACATTTTGTATTCATATATTCATATATATATATTATATAATATATATATTCATATTTTTAATATGATTCACGATTCTTATGATACGATGTTTTTTGTTCTCACACACACACACACACACACACACACACACACACAGAGCGAGAGAGGAGAGAGAGAGAGAGGAGAGCTGGAGATGAAGGAGAAGAAGAAGTGGAGGATAAAAGAGCTGAGGAATGTGATCTGTTATCTGAGAGGACCTTCCCCTTATCGCAGTGTAAACACACTGCAGTGTTGCATTAAAACACACACACACACACACACACACATACAATGTCACATTCAGCGTCTGTCTAAACTCACTGTCACCTTTGAATGAAGGCACAGAGACCGGCTGAAATAATCGTCCCAGCGTTTTCTGTCATCTCGGGGTTCCTTCATCAAGCAAGCGGCCTGCTCCCTATCTAGTGCCCTTCTCTGATACCTAAGACCACGACGGGACACGGCACCTCTCTTTATAATTAAAGAGGCGTCTGACTCGGCATCGCGCACGCTTTACCCTAACTGACTGTCTCTGGTTTTGTTATATAGCACTTATATAAATATACTGCTAGTTTCAATTATGAATGCTCTAGCTAGCTTATATTATGTAAATATACAGCTAGTTTGATTTATGAACGCTCATAAACATATATTTATGCGATATCTTGATTTACGAAAGTTGTAGTTAGCCTTTATTGCACCAATAAACAGCTAGTTACATTTAAACAAGTTTTAGATAGCATAGCGCACATCACACATTTTACCGTTAGTTTAAAGTGAGAAAGTTCTAGCTAGCCTATGTTATATAAATGTACCGCTAGTTTGATTTAAAAATGCTCTATATAGACTATATTACATAAATATGTTACTAGTTTCATTTATAAAAGCCCTAGCTAGATTATATCACATAAATGTTCCACTAGCCTGATTTACGAAAGTTGTAGTTAGCCTTTATTGCACCAATAAACAGCTAGTTACATTTAAACAAGTTTTAGCTAGCGCACATCACACATTTTACCGTTAGTTTAACGTGAGAAAGTTCTAGCTAGACTGTATAATCTTCATATTTGACTAGTTTCATTTAAAAAAAATACTTTTCTAGTTAGTCTATATCACGTAAATATTCCGCTAGTTTGACTTAAGAAAGTTCTAGCTAGCCTATGTTATATAAATGTACCGCTATTTTGATTTAAAAATACTCTATATAGACTATATTACATAAATATGTTGCTAATTTCATTTATTAAAGCCCGAGTTAGATTATATCGCGTAAATGTACCGCTAGCTTGACTTACGAAAGTTAAAGTTAGCCTATATTACACCAATAAACAGCTAGTTACATTTAAACAAGTTTTAGCTAGCACACATCACACATTTTACCGTTAGTTTAAAGTGAGAAAGTTCTAGCTAGACTGTATAATCTTCATATTTGACTAGTTTCATTTAAAAAAAATACTTTTCTAGTTAGTCTATATCACGTAAATATTCCGCTAGTTTGACTTAAGAAAGTTCTAGCTAGCCTATGTTATATAAATGTACCGCTATTTTGATTTAAAAATACTCTATATAGACTATATTACATAAATATGTTGCTAGTTTCATTTATTAAAGCCCGAGTTAGATTATATCGCGTAAATGTACCGCTAGCTTGATTTACGAAAGTTAAAGTTAGCCTATATTACACCAATAAACAGCTAGTTACATTTAAACAAGCATATATCTCACACATATACCTCTATTTTAAATTAAGAATGTTTTAGCTAAACTGTAAATGTAACTTACATATTTGACTAAGTTAATTTAAAAAAAAAAGTTTTGGAAGTTCTAGCTAAACGAACGCTCTAGCTAGCCTATATTAGCTAAATGTACCACTTTTTTCTGAAACTAGCTCGAGATACATAAACCTACGTTCTGTAAAACCGTTGTCTTTGAATATACGAAGAAGTGTAAAAGTAAATATTGTGTAGATGACCTAAGAAAGTTTAAACTAGACGCACATTTGCTAAATATTTTGTTAATATTGGTCGCTAGAAAGCTCAGAAAGTTATACCGAATATAGTCTAGAGCAGGTTTAAGGGTTGCTAGCGGTATATTTACATAATGGCCTAAAGAGAAATTAGCAAGTATTTATGAAATAAATAAGTACGTAAAAGAGTATATTAATAAAATATATGCTATGTTAAGTTAAGAAGCTTTAGATACAGGTTTTATATATATAGTTAAATATTCTGTGGGGATTCTGTCGCCTGTTTCCCATGAGCCGTGCTTCTCTGTCTTTTTTTTTTTTCTTTCTAAAATCCATTAAAACCCTTGATGTATTGGCGAGTTAGAGCCTTTTTACGTTAAACGTTAATTGCATTAAAGGTTGTTGCGGTTTTGTGTAAAGTGTAGAAGAAGGGAAAGGCCGCGTGTGATGGAGTTTAGGTCAGGGAAGGCTGCGCGGCGGAGCAGGTCACGCGGAGGTTGAGAGCCGAGCCGAGCCGGGTTCAGAGAAAGTTCAGCCGCATGGCATTAGGCAAATGAGGGAGAGAAAAGAAGAAAAAAAGGGGCGCAGAAAAGGAGTTTGAGCGATGAGGGAGCCAGAGAGGGGGCAAATTAGTTTAGAAGAAGCCCATTTAGAGAAGGGCCGAGGCGGATCACGCTGTTGTTGTAGCCTGCAGTTGGTGCCAAGTAGGTGACTAGCAAACATGTGCTCCTCGAGTGGAAGTCCAACAAACTGTGGTGCTTTTTTTTTTTTATAGTTTGGAGCTACAACACACAAACAAACCATGAGCTTTAATACGAGAGCTCAGAAGCGAGCGAGAAATAGCAATGCGTAGTTTTAAACAGCTTTGACGTTTACATTACAGTACATTTAAATTAAAATACAGTTACTGAATGATTAACTATTAAATCTGATCAATCTAATTTGTACTTGAGGTTTTTTTTTTTTTTTTTGATGTTTGATTGTAGTTGTAGGTTTTATTTTCCTCAAATATTTTCTAAGTCCCTTATTCAGATGCTCATTTTAACCTCTTTGTTTCACTTCATCGTTTTGCTCTCATTTCCTTGTGTAATGGCTGTTTGTTTATTTATTTATTTTTATTTAATTTGTTATTAAATTTGCTAATGTCCAAATCGTTGCCCCGTCTCACCCTGGCTTCCCTGCTTAACAATAAATCAGATCGAATCTAATCAAATATTAAAGTTTATCGAAAGCTAAAAAAAAACAACAAAATAAAACAAGGGAATATTCTGTAATTGTGAAGTTTTGAGAATTTCGACTGAATTTATTTCGATTTTATGACTGAGCAGGTTTTATTTCTCCTTATTTTAGATGTGAGACTTTGCCCTTTGTGCTTTGCTTTGTTTTATTTGCTCTCGTTTTCCTGCCTGATGTGAGGCAGCAGTCCGAAAGAAAAGAAGGAATTAGCTTATGGATTATCACAGTAAGGAAAATAAAAGAAATGTATGAATGAAGTGATATTATATGGCTGTATAGCAGCACTTTCACATAACCTTGCATTGATAATTTGTCTAAAGTCTTATATTTTAAACCCAGAACTAGACTAGTGTGTGTATTTTTCATACGCGTGCCTCTTGTCTGCCTTTAAACAGCTGTAATTCTCCTGTAATGTCTCTAAACAGTGAGATAATTAATTGATTTGCTCTCTTCCATGTCATTTTAATGAAATAAGCGGTTTGGGGTTTAGTTTTATTGTTCATCTCCGCCATTATACAGTTTAAAAAAAAAGAAAGAAACAGCAAGTGAGAGTGAGCGGAGGGGGCGGGGCGAGGGGAGAGGAGGAGGGTGGGGTTTATGGGCGTGGTTTCGACACTCAGCTGCACCGTTTTCGTCACTGACCCCGCCCCCTTCTTCCTTCCACGGGGCGGGGCCTGGAGCTCAGCTGCGCGCTCTCGTCACTTTATCCGCGCGCCGAGAGAAGCGACGCAGCCGCGAGCCAGTGACTGAGCGCGAGCGCGAGCTGGACGTAAACACGACGCCGAGAAAACAGGCTCTGCTATTTTCTTTTTTTGTTGTTGTTCTTGTTCTTGTTTTTCTTAACGCACTTTATTAACGCGAAGGAGGAGAAACTGCGGGATAAAATGGCTCCGGTGTGAAAGGAGGAGACACGCGCACGGGAAAAGGAGAGAGAGAGAGAGAGAGAGAGAGATCAGCGCTCGCGACTTGCATTTCCTGCGCGTGGATTTCTTTCCACTCACTCACACACACACACACACACACACGGCTTAAACTAGTAAACTGGTTTCCAAACCCAAGCTTTGGATTACAGTGCGTCGTGATTTGGTTCAAAAACTCTGTGGATACTTGTGTTTTTTTTTTTTTGTTTTTTTGTTTTTTTTTGGGAGAATTCCTATCAGTGAACACAACCCAAAGTCCATCATGGACTCTGTGCACTCGGTGCTTTGATGCACACACACACGCGCGCACGCACGCACGGACACACACACTTGCCCTTGTGGTTGATCTCGAGCCCCATCCTGAAGACTTGAGGAGAACATGTACGAGGGCATGGACGTGGTGGGTTTGCACCCTGCCCCGAACCCCTTCCTCATGATGGAGTATTACGGCCAGAGGTTCCCCAACACGCCCTGGAGCGCCTCCAAGCACTGTACGTGCCTTCAAACCATCTCCAAACCCAGATACTCCAGAGTTTCCTTTCTGTGCATTGTATATTCCTTGCATGTTGTCTTGGCATGCTCCATTTCAGCTTTTCCTGAAACTATTTTAGGCATGCACGAGGTCAGGAACTCTCCCAGACTCTCAGTACCGACTAGTTGACCCATTTCCCATTGCATGCATGCTGCAGAAACATCACTTTATACGTATATATAAATATATATATATGGCTTTAGACTCTTGTTCTGGGAACACGTTGCATTACGTGTTGCATGTGCAGCCTGAGTGATGATAAGTGTCCAGCGGTATGTTGGTGCAGGATGCATCCATTCCGTTCATTTGTCATCATTTAAAGAGAATGTTGTCTGTCCTGCGCGAACAGCAGCTCCGGTTTTGGCGCACAGAGCGTAACTCGAGTTGTCGAGGTCAGAGTGGAGTCACGGCTTTGTGACCTTTCACATACGCGCACACAACGTAAACGTTCAGCTTCGTTTTTATTCGCAGCTAGCATTTGAATTTAGGATAAAATACAGAAATTCGCTGAAATTTTGCAAACTTTCATTGACGTCAACGACGATATGTTAATAGTACAGATTTTAAAATGAGCTCAACCCAAGACCCAGTCGGCTCTTTGCTTTAGTCGAGTGACATCATATTTACGGCTTTTAGCACTCACCGGTGTACGAAAATTGTAATTTGCAAAAGAAAGAAAAAAAGCGATTTGAAGGATAGCCGTCGTGGAAAAACAAAGAGGAAAGGTAGCGCACATTCTCCAGCGTGACCCCGGCGCTCATCGTCCATTCGTCTTGTCGGGCGATTCTTTTGTAAACAGCTTCACGCGGCTCTCACGCCTCTGTCCTTCAAGAAACGCATGAATGGCATTGTGTTCGTGACGGATAGATCCGAGTGTCCGAGGTGGGGTTTGTTTTCGTCCATCTGTTTAGGAATTTCAGCAGAAATCATAACTAAAACAAAACAGACTGACTGTTATGAAAATGCGTGCGCTTTGACGGAAAGGAAGTTCTTTGTAGACGTAAAATTTCTGGTTAGACAGAAATCTCGTAACTTACCGCACTTAAGCTGGTGTTTGTTTTTGTGTTTTTTTTTATTTTTTATCATAGACCGCTCAGAGTTAATCGGTCAGAGAACGCCCTGGAAAGATGGTCCTATAACTATAACTGTTCCTCGTGTCATGCTGTAGCAGGTTAAAATTGTTAGTTTTACCCGTTTGTGTGATATTTGCGGAAAGTATCACAAACGTCAAGTTTGTCGGTGATCATTAAGAAATGAAGCTTTTTGCCGAAATTATCGAAATTATGAACTAATTCTATTAGGGGTGGATGACAACGAAGAAAAAGCACTATATTTAAATCCGTCTTTACGATAAATACGATACATGTTATATCGCGGTATTGATGTGGTCTCATCACCCAGCCCTGATATCCATACGCAGCATGACCTACTGTTTCACAGAAGATGTGATGCGGACTTAGATCACACCTTCAACAAAGTACAGTTCAATTTATTAAAGAAGGATGTCTTTTTTTTGTCCATTTCTAGATACATTTAATGTAAAAAGTATCACGGACAAGAGCGAATACGATATCGTCGATTATTCTACGTCAAACAGAAAAGAATCTGTTTTATTAAAGGTCAGCTTTTTGTTTAATCCTGATTAAACTTTGGAAAATATTGAGAATGGAAGAAAAGGAAATGATACAGAGTCCTATTTTTAACATCTAATCAGCTTTGGTGTGTGTGTTTGTGTGTGTGTGTGTGTGTGTGTGTGTGTGTGTGTGTGTGTGTGTGTGTGTGTGTGTAGTGGATAAGGATGGAACACACTTGGTCTGTGTGAGATGATGGTTGTGAGCAGCAGGGTTTCCCCCACTGAATATACACACTGTGGCGTGAGGGAATGCAGCACTGGAGCGATGATGCTCACATGATCATCTCTCGCTCACACACACACACACACACACACACACACACACACACACACCATGGCCTTATTAGCATGCAGTGATGTGCAGCCTCGGCTCATTTAACTTCCACACTTCACTTCTGTCTATCTCTGTACCTGTCTGTCTCCCTGTGTGTCTGTCTGTCTCTACCTGTCTGTCTGTCTCTACCTGTCTGTCTGTCTCTACCTACCTGTCTGTCTGTCTCTCTGTCTGTCTGTCTCTACCTGTCTGTCTGTCTCTACCTGTCTGTCTGTCTGTCTCTCTGTCTCTGTCTCTCTCTCTGTCTGTCTGTCTCTCTACCTGTCTCTCTACCTGTCTCCCTGTGTGTCTGTCTGTCTCTACCTGTCTGTCTGTCTCTCTGTCTGTCTGTCTCTCTGTCTGTCTGTCTCTCTGTCTCTGTCTCTCTCTCTGTCTGTCTGTCTCTCTACCTGTCTCCCTGTGTGTGTGTCTGTCTCTACCTGTCTGTCTGTCTCTACCTGTCTCCCTGTGTGTCTGTCTGTCTCTACCTGTCTGTCTGTCTCTACCTGTCTCCCTGTGTGTCTGTCTGTCTGTCTCCCTGTGTGTCTGTCTGTCTCTCTGTGTGTCTGTCTGTCTGTCTCTCTGTGTGTATGTTTCTTTACCTTTGTGTCTCTACCTGTCTGTCTCTACCTGTCTATCTCTCTATGTCTGTCTATACCTGTCTATCTCTACCTGTCTCTCTCTACCTGTCTGTTTGTCTCTACCTGTCTGTCTCTCTGTATGTGTCTATCTGTCTGTTTCTTTCTGTGTGTCTGTTTATCTGTGTGTCTGTCTCTACCTGTCTGATCCCAACCTGTTTGTCTCTCTGTATGTCTGTTTCTCTACCTGTCTGTCTATCTGTCTGTTTCTCTCAGTTTGTCTGTCTGCTATCAGTCTCTCTTTACTAACTGTCTGAGTTCCAGGCCACCAGTTTTGTGTGTGTCTGTGTGTGTGTTTGGTGTTAAAGGTTACTCGAGTTCACGCTTCCCTTCACATAAAGCCCTGCCCACTTGTTTTTAAACTCTTCCTTCTGACTAATCTTCAGCTTTCTGATAGAGTCTTTAATTTTTATTATTACAATTTTTACGTGTGCTTGTGTGGGTTTGTATTTTTTGTGTGTGTGTGTGTGTGTGTGTGTGTGTGTGTGTGTGTGTGTGTGTGTGTGTGTGTGCACGCACGTGCGCGTGTGAGCGTGTTTTGAGGACAGAGTTCACAGATAGAATGCCTCAGGGCACTGTTGACCTGTCAGTCTCGTCTAACCCTGCTGTTTAAACTCCGCCTCCTTAATGAAACACTTCCTGATGATCTCATGACTTACAGGATTATTAGGGTGTGTG
>CM074956.1:1754996-1757496 GCA_037577455.1 Pangasius macronema
GCTGCCAGTACTGCCGCCTGCAGAAGTGTCTGGAAGTGGGCATGTCCAAGGAGTGTGAGTACCTGCTCCAAAATCTCCTCAGATCATCATCATCGGCCGTGACGCTACCTGTTCCAAATATCCGTATCCGTGTTCAGATTAATTACATTTAAATTCATTCCGAGCTACAAAGTGGGGCTGAACCACTGACGCCTCTTAGCAAGAAGCTAGCTAGCTAACGGTGATGATGAATATGTGCTTGTTGATTGATCTAAAGCTAATGCTTGTATATAATACAGTGCAGCCATTTTGATTCGGGGTTGAGGAGACCGTCCTTGAGACTTGAGAGGGCGTGGTCTTTGTTTTGTTCCTAGTTGGAGGTCGAGTTACGGGTTTTATTTGAATTCAGAACCTAAAAGGGAAGTGTTTTGTTTGTTTGTTTGTTTGTTTGTTTGTTTGCATTTGGAAACTCTGGCACACAGTTCCTACTTAGTCTCTACTAGAGATGTTTGTGTTTTTTTTTTTTTAACCTATTCGCACAATTAATTTTGTTTGTACCTGCTCAAAATTTTTTCTATTAAAAAAAAACAAACAGCAGCCTGATGTAAACCACCATGACCCTGACCAGGCAGTTACTAAGGACGAAGGCATGAACGCTAATGTTAATGAACGTGGCCTTCATTTTTCCGCAGGCTAAAATCTCTTGTGTACTTTTTGTACACCGCTAATCTTATGCCTTCGCGAATAGTGCTCCTCGTATTCGTGCCTGTATTTGTATTCGTTTAGAACAGCCTGAATTCGTATTCAGTTCCATCCCTGTATCCCACTGAAGCATCAGTGACTCTGCTCAGACCAGGACCTGGACATTATGGCCATATCATTTCAGTACTGTGATAAATGATGTTACTGCGTGTTCATATTGTTTGTACTTTGCCAGTGATTACCAACTCCGATTGGAAGCACCAATAAGATTTATGAAAATTGTAGCTAAATTGTACCAAAAAGACTTTTTCTCTTGGCTTCGATGAATTAAATTGAGGTAGAGTGCAGTGTCTAAGATAAAGGTGTAATAAAGGATGATGAATATATAAATATATATATACACACAAGAATTGAGATGTATACAGTTGCTAATGCTAAAAGGTTACTTAAACTTGGAAGGTCCTGCCTGAGGGTTTACATTTAACTTTGCAGGAAAGTATTAAATTACACAAGATTAGAAAAAACAGGTAAATACCAAACTAGATATTATCTGAAGCTAGCTCAGGGCCAATTTATTTTGACCTGGAATATATAAAATACATATTTTTAAAACAGAAGCTGAAAAAAATTGAATAAATGATAATTATTTACATTTATTTTTGTAGACTTTTTTATTTATTTATTTATTTATTTATTTTCATATATATATATCAAGTGATTGCGATATGATACTTTTGTCATATCGCCTCTAATTAAGACGCAGCATTAGTTTATTATTAACTGTATCTCATACAGGAGCTACTCTGTGATCTTATTTTTATCCAAATCTACAGCGTCAGTGCTTTTCTTCCTCCAACCCTGAGCCAAAAATCTCTCTTAACATGTTAGAAATATTTTCTCAAAATTCTTATAAATAGGTGATTTATAATTCAGTCATTATAATAATAACCGCACTTTATATTCACGTGTATCACAGGTTTATGTATAAACTGATGTATAAAATCCAGACTACTAGGACATGAATCCTGCTAGAAACTCCTCCTCCTCAGCCTGTGTGTGTTTATATCCGTCTGGAAGCAACAATGTGGATGCAGACGTGCAAATACTTCATAACAGACTCCACCCTGAGAAGCTATTAGGGCTATTATGTTTTATTGGTTACGTTATCCAGTACCTGTCTGACTGGACAGGTTTGGGACTCGTCTCAGTGTCAGGACACGTCATTCAGCACCTACAGCACAAACACCTGACCCGGCTTTGATGTCGCTCGCAGTTTCTCTGGTTGACGTGGCCTATCGTCTGGCATTCATTCGTAGCCGTCTGGCGCGTTATCCGGGATTAGACATGTGAATACTTCGCTGCAGACATCACCGTGAGAAACTAATGTCAAATTTCACTACGTGTGCTGAAGTGAAAATGGGGAAAGAAAAGCGTGCGCTGAAGTGAAACACGTCGTCAGTCTGGCAGTTTTTCACTGTCTCAGGCTATTTGCAGGGTGCCCCGTGGGAGAAGCGAAGCAAGAATCTCAACCTGATACGACACGAATACAGTGTGGGACAACAGCTAACAGAGCTAGCGAAGACAGATAGAGTAGCACAACACTGACAGTGAGGCATACCAAACGCACAGCAGTGGCAGTCCGAAAGCTCCAGGAATCACAACATGCTCGGGTGCTGAGGATGCAGGATTCTGTCTCTTGCTCTCAAACAGTTTATGCCCACATACACCACATCCTGAGAAACAGCGGCACATCGCTGAGCTTTACAAAGGATATATCGAGTTCTGACATCTGTCTCACGTCCATGTCGAGCTTAAGTGG
>CM074956.1:1762496-1765900 GCA_037577455.1 Pangasius macronema
AGAATTTTTAGCTCATCTTTTAAAAAAAAAAGTTTATATTAATTCAGTGCTAAATAGCTAGCTTGCTAGCATAAACTATAAAGTGATTTCTGAGAGGATTTGTTTACGTAATGGTCAAGCAAGTTCATAATTATTCACTGCTAGCCAGTTAGCTAGCTAACACAAACTAAAGTGCCTGGACGTGTGAGAGCAATTAAGGCTAATATCATTCTGTTTCTCTGTCTGTAGCGGTGCGGAATGACAGGAACAAGAAGAAGAAGGAGGAGAAGAAGGTGGAGTGTGTGGAGAGCGGCGTGTTGAGCGCCGACACTGAGCTAATGATCGAGCGTGTGAGGAAAGCGCACCAGGACACATTCCCCTCGCTCTGTCAGCTCGGCAAATACACCACGGTGTGTGTGTGTGTGTGTGTGTGTGTGTGTGTGTGTGTGTGTGTGTGTGTGAGGTTAAATTACCTTATCAGTGTTTATCATTTCAATTCAATTTCAATTTCAATTTATTTATAAAGCACATTTAAAACAACTTTCGTTGACCAAAGTGCTGTACATAAATCATAAACCTAATTACAGCATTAAAAATGCACAGACCTAATCACTGCAATTAGTGATGCATAGGCTAGTACGCAGCAATAAAATCCATAATAATAATCATCCACTAGTATTGAAAGTTTAGCTTCAGAGCAGCGTGAGAATAGTAAAATAATAGTTTTGTATTATACCACAGCACTGTTGAATTCTGGATTCTGATTGGTTAGAAGGTGTTGATGAATTTTCTATAACAGCAGCTCTGACAGTAGTGAAGCTGCAAATCACAGGTTTATATTTACTAAGTAGATGTGGTTTTTAAACATTTATGGAAGGAGTCTCCAGTGTCAGTGCATAGTAACAGTCAGAGGTAAAGCTGTAAGTTAAAGTTTTCTGATATCATTGTGCTGAGCTCTCTCTCTCTCTCTCTCTGTGTGTGCGCATGTGCGCGCGCGCGTGTGTGTGTGTGTGTGTGTGTGTGTGTGTGCGTGTACAGAGTAACAGTTCGGAGCGACGTGTCTCGCTGGACGTGGATCTGTGGGATAAATTCAGCGAGCTCTCCACCAAGTGCATCATCAAGACGGTGGAGTTCGCCAAGCAGCTTCCCGGCTTCACCACACTCTCCATCGCCGACCAGATCACACTGCTCAAAGCCGCCTGCCTCGACATCCTGGTGAGACACTGTATTGTCTAACAATAGTGTAACACGTACAATAGTGTAACACGTACGATTAGCGATGTTGGCCATGTTTTGGTGCTAAAGCTGCTCCTCATGTCGTAGATTCTACGCATCTGCACACGTTACACACCTGAGCAGGACACCATGACGTTCTCGGACGGTTTGACGCTAAACCGCACGCAGATGCACAACGCCGGCTTCGGGCCGCTCACGGACCTGGTGTTCGCCTTCGCCAACCAGCTGCTGCCGCTCGAGATGGACGACGCAGAGACGGGCCTGCTCAGCGCCATCTGCCTGCTGTGTGGGGGTGAGAAAACGCGTGTGCACACACACACACACACACACACACACACACACACACACACACACGCTTATGTATTACTGTAGATACTTTAGCTGTATTTTTTAATTTTATACTTATACTATATAATTTTCTTATTTTATTGTTATTTATTACTATTTTGTATAGTTTATTATATTTTTGTAATTTTATGTTCCTGTATTTTACTAAACTTATTTTATTTATTTATTTATTTATTTTACTTTAGCATATTTCTATTTTAACCTATATTTTGGTCCTCACAGGAGGGACACACACACACACACACACACACACACACACACACACACAGAGAGAGATTAATAAAAATTATAGACTCTCAGCACCACCTAGTGGCAGCACAGTGACCTGCTGCTTTAGGAACACTGTGTGTGTTGGACAAGATTTCCTGTGGTTTATTGTGTGTGTGTGTGTGTGTGTGTGTATGTGTGGATGGATGGATGTGTGTGTGAGCAGATCGTCAGGACCTGGAGGAGGCCGATAAAGTGGACGTGCTGCAGGAGCCACTGTTGGAGGCTCTGAAGCTCTATGTGAGGAAGAGGAGGCCACACAAACCCCACATGTTCCCCAAGATGCTGATGAAGATCACAGACCTGCGGAGCATCAGCGCCAAGGGTGAGTGTTTGTCTGCTTCTCTCTCTCACTCTCACACATACACACACACACACACACACACACACACACACTTTTTCTTCCCTGTCTGTAGCTTTCTTTGTGTGTTCAGCAACTTGAGAGGTTTTAAATGATGAAAAGAAAGTCATTATGTGCTGCTTGAATAAATTCTAGTTTTAAACAAGTCTTATAACACAACCACCTTTATGTCTATTAAATATCCCATCTCTCTCTCTCTCTCTCTCTCTCTCTCTCTCAGGAGCGGAGCGAGTGATCACTCTGAAGATGGAGATCCCTGGCTCGATGCCTCCTCTCATCCAGGAGATGCTGGAGAACTCGGAGGGGTTGGAGAGCATGGGGGGTGGAGCCAGTTCACGGTCAAACCCCGCCCCCTCAGGCAGCTGCAGTCCCTCGCCTTCACCCAGCTCCGCCCACAGCAGCCCATCCACGCAGTCGCCCTGACACACACACTCACCATATCCTCCTCTTCCTCTTAGCTCCGCCCACTCACTGCTGCAGGGGCTCGGTCATCCACCGCTTCCTGTCTCTCTCTCTCTCTCTCCGCTGCTGTAAAGACTCATCAGACAGACGGAGGAGAGAAAGTTTTACAGACACGAAAAAAGCGAACGAGAGCAAAGAACTCAGAACTCAAGAGTGTGGACTTTTTTCTTTTTCATTTTCTTCCTCCAACATCTCAGGCCTGGACTTCACCACGACGAATGAACGATGGACTTGGCCTAACTTCCAAAAGGCTGTTTTTTTGTTTTATTTTTTTTGTTTTTTTTTTTGTGTTTTTTTACAAAAAATATATATATAAATATATATAGAGAAGAACCCAGGAATGATTGTGGAAGAACAAAAATACATGGACTTGGAGTGTAGCTGTATTTCTTCACTGATTTTTTTTTCTCTTTTTATGGCCGTTAGAGAAAATGGGGGGGAAATACAGAGAGAGTTGTTGCTTTATTTCAGACTGATCGCGATGATGATGATGATGATGATGATGATGATGCAGTTTTTCATGGAAACGAAATGTTGAAAAAAAAATTTACACTCGCGTAAATTGTGCACAGATGAAACGAGATAAAACTGTGGTTGGAAAAAAAAAGATCTGCCTCTGTTTAGTTTGTTCCTCACAACACAACACTTTACCGTACATCAGGTTAGAGGTTGCTCTGAAGGGTGCGACACACCCCCTTAAATTTAGTCTGATTAGAGAAAAAATTAACCTAGCTAACTTTTGGAGGCAGTC